>JABJVR010005611.1:0-13345 GCA_025773905.1 Chitala chitala | reverse complement strand
TTGAAACTGTATGTGGGTTGTGGATTGTGGATTTTTACATGTTGTGTTAATCTTTTATCTTTGCTTATAGATATTGGTGATTATAATAATTTTTCTTCTTTTCTCATTTCTCTCATGCTTATACTGTCAGTCAGCCTCACACTCTGATGCCTTCAAGCATCTGCAACCTTTTCAGTTAATTACATTCCCCCTTTCTTCTTAGAACAATGTGTCACTGGAGCTTTAGAGCACAGGGGCTGTTTACACGAGATGCTGTCATTCGTACCAGGTGCTTGAGATGCCAGTCTGGACCTCTACTTTCAGAGGAGCATAGCTGGGCAGGCACCTGCTGGAGATTATGGATACAGTTCTAGATGAGATCGGAGCTGATGTCCATGTCACTCCACTGATTCTACATGTTAACAGGGCAGGTGACTATGCCTGGACCAGAGAGTGGTGAATGAAAGACACACTCATCAGTACCTATGACAGTACCTATGCATCTTAGCACCATGGACAGCAACATGCCTTGCTTAAATGTGTATCTCAGTACCATGGACAGCAGCTAGTCTCACTTGAATCTGCAGTTCAGGACTGTGGACAGCAGCTTGTCTTTCTTGAGCTTGCAGCTGAGCTGAATGGACAGTACCATGTTTTACTTGGCATGTGGCCGAGCACCATGGACAGCAGTTTGTCTTTCCTGACCCTGCAGGACATGTACGTAGATGAGGAATAGGGGAGAGCTCTGGTGGGGCTGTTGCCATACCATGTCATCAACATCTGTCCATTCAATTAAAATCTTGTCTTGTTACAGCCTTGCAAAAAAAAAAAAATTCAGATTTTTTTAGTAATGCAGTACTGCTATAATCGTGTCTTTGCTTTAATTGCTCCCTTTATGTACTCTACAGTTTCATAATGTTGACAGGTTATGTGTAATTAAAATAAGTAAGAACACTTAAAGAAACACTTGAAGGAATAAAAATGTGTGTTTTGTTTTGAGTATTGACATCAGTATTTATTGAGAAATTACCAATATTTTTGATAAATTATGTCAACTTAATTAGAATAAAAGACAAACACAGAAAAACAAACAAACAAACAAAAAAACACTGAGCCAAAATGAAAAACATGCCTGAGAACAAATCATCACTCAGCTTCTCATGGCAAATATAGTGGACATGTTAAGTATAGTGGACATGTTAAGTATAGTGGACATGTTAAGTATAGTGGACATGTTAAATAAAGTAAACTTGAAAGGTCAATGTTTGCTAAGAAAAATTATGAACACATTTTCTTTTTAATGCCACTCAGCCCTCATTTTTGTTCGTCCCAGGATAATGAACATTCAGACATCTGTGTTCCCCAATCATTTCCTGCGTCTCTGTGTGCGCTGATGAACAGAAGCAGTGTCGAGCAGATTGACTGCAACTCCATGGAACAAGTTCAAAAAAAAAAAAGCTTTGCTTAAGTTTACTCTTGAGAAAAAGTACACTTGGTTTGTGTTCAATTCAGCTTTCTAAATAGGAAAACTGTATGAGGAACTGCACAGTGCAGTACTGACAATACCACTAAACAGAGGTAATCTGATGAAAAATAACAGGGTTTATGGCATTTCATATAAAAACAGTATTAGGTTAATCATAATGTAATCATTTAAGTTCTTCCCTTCAAAAGAGCATGAAAGATCATGCATTTTCTCAGAATATCAGATAAACATATATCTTCTTCACTGCTGTATTTTTACACTCAGGTGGCCTTCTGACACATATGGAAACAAAGCTAATGTCTTAGTCAGTTTAAAGCTAAAAGTGCTTCTATTTATGGTGAGAATCACCCAGATATTAACAGGCAGGAAAACAGCAGGCACCTGCTGGAGGTTCTGGATCAGGTTCTATACAAGTTGCTCCACTGACTCTTCACATTAAGAGGACAGATGAAGGTGGAGGATGGTGGATGCAGGACATGCCAACCATTGTGTGAGAATGACCAGCTCCTGACTGTGACTGAGAGGTGATTTTGTTGAGTGGTGAGTGTCTAAATGGCAAGTTGTTTCAAGGGCTCTGTTAAGGGACCACAGCACCGTTGCCTTTTTATCTACTTAAAAAAAGCGTCTCCTTAAATTTTAACAGAATCTAAGCACAATAACATTAAAAAAGTTAATTTTTTTTTTCAGTGAGATTTACATTTTTTTTCTCCTCTGTTGTGCCATCATTTTGAATCCACAATGCCTCTTAGAACCGTCTGTGAAATTTTCGAGGTAGCACGGGTAATGCTTGAATGCATTTTAATGAACTTTAAAGATAGTGGATTATCTCAGGAAACCAAAAGCAAGCAGCATGAGAAATCCAAAATGAGCCAAAGGATGAATGGAAAAAAGGACACTTTTCTTCAGCTTTTACAGGTTGAAGCCAGAGAGGCAGGTATCAGTCCATATGCTTGAGATTATAAAGTGACAGCAGTAAGTTGGCAGATGGAAACACAAGAAAAAGGCTATATGACCTATCCTGAATGGTAGGTGTTATCACTTTTTATTATTAATTTTACTAAAATAAGCCAGAAATTCTGTGACAGCCAGACCTTGTGACTGGCTGTTTAGTCATTTAAGGATTCAGTCAGAAGTAAAAAGTTATGTAAGCTCTTTTATAAGAAGTTTAAGAAGACAGCATGGAAAGAAATTATTTGAGAAAGAAACAGAGGAAGTAAATGAGAGAGAGAGATAGAAGGAGAGAGAGAGAGACAGGGAGAGAGAGACAGACAGAGAAGGAGAGAGAGAGACAGAGAGAGAGAGAGACAGAAGGAGAGAGAGAGAGGAAGAGAGAAAGAGAGAGAGAGAGAGAGACAGAGAGAAAGAAAGAAAGAAGGAGTAAAGATATCAGCATCATAGTTTTTTGTATCTTCTGTCTGAAAGAGGTGGTAAATGCAAGAGAATGTAACACACTGAAACTAGCATTTATAGCAAGATAAAAGACACACTGAAACAGCCCAAAGTTTATTATATTTATTTATATTTTAAGGCCTTTTAAAATAGGAATATAATCAGTCCAATAGAAGAAGATCAACAAGCTATGCAGTAACAAAACTACACTATCCACATAAGCCACCAGTACAGTAGCAGATTGTAAGACTGTCAGGCTGTACACATTTATTTATACAGCATTTTGGTTATTTTAACATCCGAGGAGTAAAGTTACATGCTGCCAAGGATCTGTCCTCTATGTGATTACAATAGAACAAAAACTTAGAAAAGTATTTCAAAGCACTTTATCCACCACAGACAAAATTTGCAAGACATGAGTTATAAAAGATACAGAAATCCTGCTAAAAAGTATTGACAGAAGAACAGGGAAATGTACATAAGTCAGATGAAAGGTCCTCTCAAAGTGCCTTGGTACATTTTCTTGACATCAAAAACTGTGGACATAAATTTTTATATGTGATCATAAATCACACAGCACTGAATTAACATGTGTCTATTCCACGCAGTCTCCAAATGCCTGGATCAAAGTCAAATGCGAACACTTTAAAAGAGAGCAGTTTGAGGCTGAAATCTGAGTAGTGGAAAAAAGACAGCAGAGGACTTCTTTTCTGGGTGATTTTTTTGAAAGTAGGAATTCATTTATTTCCTCACCAAATGTTTATCTCTTGCTTTGACAAGTGTGCGAGTGCGGTTGATGAAAAAGGGTTGGGGGAGAGAGGAGTGATTAAATGAGGGAAAAGCAAGATGCCTTCACCTCCAGAAACCATGGTGAAATTCTTCAGAAGCATTTTATCAAGCTGCCTTTAGACAGTCTAGTCAGATGACTTATCATACAGTGAGATTCAATAAACAGGGTATCATGTGTCATCTTCTGCAACAGGGTGTGACAGTCTCAGGGCCTTATGCTGAAATTGCCTTCTGATTGGACAAAGAAGGGGGTGTTTCAGCCATACTTATCCCATCCATTTATTTTAGCCGTAACTTATCATATCTGAACTGCTTATTTGAGAGAGCATTCATTTTATCACACGTATGTTTATTTTAAATGCATGTGGATTTATTTTTTCCTAACATTAATGCATGTAAGTGTTGAAAAAAGCATTAAAAGACCTCAAAGACAGCTGAGACTTTATCAGTAACACAAAGGTCCTGATTAATTTCCAAGGACGTTAAAGTCAAATTCATAAAACACTGCTTAAATTTAAGTCCTACTTATGTTCTAAACAAGTTTGTTACTTGAGAGTTGCATGGTTGGAGGCAGAAAGGGGAGGAAAGATAAAGGGCATTTTGACATGTCTCAGATTTTGAGGGTTTCAATGAGCAGACAAAAGGAGAACTATAGATAGCGATATTGAGAAGAGGGCTCTTCCTCCTCTGAGCCCTGTTTGAACACATGTTGAGCAATGGAGGACCAATCAAATGTGAAAAGTGGGACAGGCGTGCAAATCAGCGAGTCGTGTGTGGTTCTACCTCATCCCCTGCGATGGACTCATATCGCAAGCCATGCAGGTTTGACAATGCACGGCCCGCAGTGCAACCGGTGTTATTCTGAGAGTTACGAATCCTTTGAATGCAGATTATTTTTAAATTATTCTTTCATTTCTAAGACATAATAGCTCAGCACTGGATGTACAACTCAGAAAAGCAGTTGTGCATGATTCTAATTTCTGTCTTCATGGGTAAGATTTATGTATTGCTTTCAAATTTTTAGTACAATGCTGACCTTTTCAAGCCAAAATATCTGTTAATAAACTGATTAAATGTTTGGAAAATGTTCCCCTCGTGGACCACCTCTTTCCTCTTTTGTTTATTAAGTGGTTAATAGGTTAATAGGTTAACTGACTGATACCATGGTATTGTGCAGGTAAATGTGTTCTGCCATTGGTACATCTAATAGCAGAGATGGTGTATATATGGAATTGGAGGTAACATATTATTGTCCATGAAGATAACAGTCACTGTCCTAGTTCCTACAGATGGTCTCAGAAAGCATGATACTCTACTGTTTTATTGCTCCTAACAAGTTTTGTGATAGAAAAAGCATAAAGGGACTTTCTTCTTGAACAAAGAAATTACTGATTAGTAATTTTTATTTTCCTAATGTAATGAATATGTTGTTTGAATCCAATCACAAAACACAATGTATAGTAAGGCTGACACAGACACTCAGGCCACCTAAAACAAGATAGACAAAAAAGAAATGAGTCTTCAAATGAGTCCAGAAACCGAAAAATCTGTGCAGTCCATCTGAAATGAAGACAAGAGGAGAGAACTCGAGAACTGTGTCAGGCATTGGGTAGGTACTGACAAAGCATGTCAATGTAGGGACTGCAGACAGGACTGCACACTTAGAACAACACCTCATGATGGTTTGCTGATGCTGGGAGGTGTAAGTACTGCAGGTGGCTTGACAGAGTGAGTGATCCAAGACACTGTTAAGGAGTGGTAACTGGACTGATTAGGGTGGGGCACACTTATGGGAGGGATGTCTATTATGCTTCTTCTTATGAAGACAAACATTGTATTGTGTTTGCGTAAACAGCCTTTTTGTCTCTCTGCTATATTTACTTCTTGTTGTTTGCACTTTGTGTAGTTCACTACTTGCTGTCTTTGCATCCTGTAAATTCTAGTAGTAGTTTTGCGTTGCCCATTTTTGCTGTGTTATGTAGTACCTGGTGTCCTGGGGGAACGTTGTTTTGTTTTACTGTGTACTGTACCAACTATATATGGCTGAAATTACGATAAAAACCACCTGACCTTCACCTTATAACAACACATACCTTTTACCAATCTGTAATTCAAGGAACAATTTACATACTTTAATATGTAAGACAGCATCAAGCAGCTTATTACCCTTGTATAGTTTTTATTCACATTAAACTGTATTTGTTACACTGTGCACTTTTCACTGAAAACAACATGTAATTGGTTTTGGATCATATCTGTTTTTCTTTGTTACTACGTTTTACCAAATTCCAACAGTAAAGACCTTTCCTGTCTGAGATAAGACTGTGAATTTAAAAGTTTATGGATGATGCCTGTCAATGCACATGTATAAAAAGCCATCGCTTTCAACACAATGACTCGGGAAATTTTTATCATTACCTGGATGTGAGAGCCACTGACGGAAAAATGCAGGCTGATAAATATACAGTTATTTCAGTTGTGTCGACAGGAGAGAATTATGGGAAACTGTCACTATTAGTGGTGCAGTTTTATTTTTTATACAGCGGCAATACACTGCTAATATTCTGTCTTTGTGTAAGTTGAATGCAGGGATTTGACAGTGCGGACCTGAGTCCATTCATAATAACCAGGGCGCACATAACTGGTGCTCTGGTGTACACGTGTCGTTAAAATCAAGAACGCATGGCAGACTTTATGTTAAAAAAGAGCTTTTTCATGCTTAGGTTTTGGCATTTTGACACAGTTTTCTACTGAAACACAAGGACTTTCTCCATGCATCATTGTTAACATAATTATAACAAACACTTTAAAGCTAATAGCATGTAAATTGTTGTTAGGTGTGTAAAATACCGCATTTGTTGCCTGTTATGTAGATTTGTTTTTTAAATTACCAGCACCAGTATGGAATTAGAACAGGCTACATTGTGTTTCTCTATCCTGAGATTGATCTCAGTTCACCAAAATGTCCAAGACCCAAGACATATTAAGTAATCACTTTGGTATTTCACCACCTGCAAAGAAACTCTAGCCCGATCCTGAACATTAGAAACATGTTTGCTGAGAAGTGGCTGCAGGAGGTACCAGGGCTCCTAACAGATCTCTTCTTCTGGCTGCTCCCTTTAGGGGTTGCCACAGCAGATCACCCTTCTCCATACCAACCTGTTCTCTGCAGCTTCCTCTGTCACCCCAACCTCTCTCATGTCCTCCCTCACTACGTCCATAAACCTCCTCTTTGGCCTTCCTCTTCTCCTCCTGTCTGGCAGCTCCATCCTCACCATTCTTTTCCCTATATACTCTGCATCCGTCCTCTGCACATGTCCAAACCATCTAAGTCTTGCCTCTCTCACTTTGTTTCTGTCCTGTAACTGTCCTACACAGAGAAGTGGTGCAAAATATGCAGTGAAAATCTCACAGATAAAAGCAGAGCCATTTATTTAGGGGCATATCATTTTAGTCTTCCATCTGTTTGAAAAGCATGAAAAGTATACTGTAGAGTATATTTTAGAAATACAGGAATACAGGAGAGCAGTCAGGAGGTGTAGTAAGGATGACATCTTACAGTATAACTGTGCCGTGTACAGTGTAGGTACCAACCAACATCTCTAGATGCCCCTTTGAGAACCAGATCAATCTGATTATGTGCACTCTTGGTAATAACCTCTCTACTGTGAAAAGTGCTAAAATGAAATAATAACTGGCAACAGGGTCTCAAAGAAGCAAACATGCATTTTTTGGGCCCTGTGTCAGGTTTATTTACCCTTTTGCTTACCAGAGCCTTGGCTTCCCAAATATGATCAGACAAAGTCAAGTGTGTTTTAAATACATTGGATACCTATGATTTTCTTTTCTACATAAAATAAAAGCAACTTTTTCATGTTCTTGGCTTAAAGACCTGCATTTGGCCCGTTGAAAAATCAACATTTACATATACATTTTTAATACAGCGATAATTAAAAATAACACCCAGTGCTGAATGACTAGAACTACTCTGGCCCAGCATGCATTTGTTCAAAGTTATTATGTCTGTTCAGCGTCAATGATAACAGCATTATTGGCAACCGTTGCTTTCTTTATTCAGTCAGGGAGAGATTTTTAAATTGTAATTGACACCATTGTTTTCTTGACCACTACCACAATTTTATTTGTTTTCAGAAGTTCTGCACAATGTAGTAGAACTAATTTTGTCCACTGAGGGAAAATTGTAGTGGAAATAAGGTATACCTGTAGTTACCATTTTCTCATCATCTTTCAAAAGTGGGTAGGGCAGAAAAAGTTGTCTGACTGATTTTCACTGCCTACACATCCAGTTGGAGAGAACATTTGGTGCCTTTGGTGTTTACGAGTGGCTTGGACCAATCAAAGAATAGATGCTGTAATGTTTGTTTTGCTTCCTTAGATTTCTTGATATGCAGTGACATTGTTCTTGTAAATTAACAGTTTTTTACCAGGGTTTTATTCTCACAAATTAAAGTACATGCAAAAAAACAACTTTATCACACTATCTACTTTTTTGTGTTGACAAACAAGGAACACATTACTTAGCCACACAAAATAGATGCCTTTCTAATACATTTTAGACAACTTTTTAATAATAGACATACACGCAATTTATCTCAAGTACCATTCCTGTCAAACACAGTTTCTTTTTTCCTATGACTAAGCTGTAACTTCACAAATTCTCACGATTAAAAGAAAAAACGAACAGCAAAGTGTTTATTTTGTAAACCTTTTTTCTAACCTGTCACAAACAGCTGGTAAGTTGACGGTGTTACGGTTCACCTACACAATCTGAGAGCTTTTACGACCCGAAAGGTGAACGCTCACACTTTTCTCATATCTGCTCCTTCATCTTCGTTCTCCAGGTGCCTTCCTGGGTTTGTCTCCAGTTTCCTTGAGTAACGTCTCTCTCCGTTTATCCCGCCAGCAATGCCAGAGGTTCTCTAAAGCAACATGAGCACCTCCGCCTCCTCTGTGCCCCTGCATGCTCGAAGCAATTGGGCTGGCCCGGGAAGCAGAACACACTGTACTGAGCCTCAGAACCAAACAAGAGGAGACAAGTGGGTTGGGTGATGGATAAGCATGGGAATAAAGCACAGAACCCAGAAGATGGTGTAGAAGCCAGACTGTCCATGCTATAAGAGCACACCTGATCCATTCTGCAACAGCAGCTTTGTCATGCTACTGAACACTGGTGCCAGGCATGTTATAGAGGCTAAAAAGTAATATTAACATGAACGTCATTGTCAAAGGCAATACAGCTGTTTATAAAACCGCAACACGAAGGAATGTTGTAATAAGTAAATTATACCTATCTAAAAACTGACAATGTGACATTAACGGTAGACTGTATATGCATAGTTTTTTTTTTATTTTTAAGATGGTGTTTTAAAATCTTGGTTAAACATTGTTACCAGAAAGTAATTATGTACCTTAAGGAGTAGATGCAATATTTGACATCTGAATAGTATTCCTTTCAATTCAGTTCATAGTGCCAGATTAAACCCAATCTCTATGTGACTAGTTTAAAAATTTAAATAATTATATGTTTGAAATGTTACGCTGCTTTGTAAGTGTTTCAAAAAACTAATTAGTAAGACCGCACGTACAGATACATGATACAAAATAAACGTAGGGAGACTGTAGGTACTTTGCAGCACATGCATGGCACTGAATGCATAACAATAAAGCACGTTATTATTGTGCATTATGACATGCCAGGGCACAGCATGTCATAATGCACAATAATAATGAGCTTTATTGTTATGCATTCAGTACTGCCCCAGCATACAGAGACTGTGTGGAAACCCTCCTAGATGACAATATATGTGCAGCTGTTTCCAGTCACTCAGATGTTTAAGACCTTGTGATGCTAATACTTCGGCTCAGTCTGTTTATGTTCCTTCAGATGACTCTGTTCTTGTTCATGTTCCTTCAGTTAACTCCAGTCTTGTTTGGTTCCTTTCGTTAACTCCAGGCTTGTACATGTTCCTTCAGTTGATTCCAGTCTTGTTTGGTTCCTTTCATTGACTCCGGTTTTGTTTATGTTCCTTCAGTTTACTCCAGTCTTGCTCATGTTCCTTCCATTAACTCCAGGAACTGTTTCTGTTTCCACTCTGGGTACTGGTTTAGTGGTACTATTAGTGAATCTCGACCTCTGCCTTATATTTTCAAGTTTACCATTTATACACCCTGTCTGTGTAACACCGACACATCGTGACGCACACTCGGGATCCCAATGTGCAGATCAGGACTGTTTATTGTCCAGTTCGTCCACAGCAATGACAGGAAGCACAATGCGTAAACCGTAGATCCAGGTGAGGGGTCGTTGAAGCCGTTAATTCCATCTGAGACACTGACCAGGGAGGGAGACACACAATGGAGGGGCAGGTCATCGGGGGAGTGGAGAAGCAAGAATAAGGAGAGAGAAACACAAGACATTAAGGGAGAACAATGCTTAGTAGTCTTTGCTTTGCTTTATACTGGGCTGCCTTAAGCAGGCAAGGCTGGCTGGTACTAACGAAGGGGCGTGACAGTCTGATACTATCTCAGAAGTTCTGTAGAGTGGCACTTTTACTGTGGGACGTTGGGAGGTTATTGTCCCATCCTGTGTGTGGCAGTGACTGTGATGTACTGTCAGATCTCTGTAGGCAGTGTGCAGGAGCTGAAATTTTCAAAAAAAAAGAGAACAGTCCATTATAATTACACACTTTTATGTACATATTAATTCAGGAAAATAAAAGCTACTAGTCTATTGTTTTTTTGTCACAGATTCAAGAAACCCCCATAACTTTACGTAATTCATTAAAATATTTGGATTGTAAAGAAATGTTTAATAAAACACTGCTTGAAAATACATTCATTGATTTGAAAAGTTGAGAGTCTAGAGTCTAAGAACAATCTTGTTTCCTTTTTCATAGCAATAAAATATGTGAATACTTGGATGTCCATTTATACATTTTTAATGGTTTAACGATGGCTGAAAGCTACAAATACCATGATTGTGAGCCTATTGTAAGCCTGTACCTGCTTTGTGGTGATTCACATTGGATACCAGGGTCATGGCAATGTGAACTATATTAGGCAGAAGAACGTGATGACATGTCCATCGGTCTCCTGGACCGGGATAAAAGTAAACACAGCACAGGATAGTTAGTTCTTTTGAACAGCATGTCTCTGGAAGGAGAGGAACTTGGCCAAAACACAGGTGGAATTAACAAAATCATAGAGACAGGGTCATACTAAATAGTGCAGTGGTGACCAGAGACATCAGATCTAATGCCTTAGCTACAAGCTGTCAGGATTAGCAGCCTGGTGGCTGAATGGGTAGAGCATCAGGCTGGTATGCAGAAGCAGAAGGTTTGATTCTGACCCAGCTGCCAGGTGTGTCCTTGAGCAAGACCCTCAGTGCTAGCTCCCTGGGTGGCTGCCCACTGCTTCCCCAGGGGATGGGTTAAATGCAGAGGACAGATCTTGTTGTGACATGTATGTGTAACATGAATGCAATGACAATAAAATCTGCTTATTATGATTAGAGATGGCATGTTAGAGAGGGCTCTGATTTCTGATAATGTAGAACAGACAGTATAAGGACCTGTGTAGTGGTCATGAAAGGGGCAAGTCCTTTTTTAAGAAATTACGTGAAATCTAACAGAAGATCCTCTTCAGGTGTTTGGCCTGATTGTTTAGTGGCCTACAGTTCAGCAACATAAACGTAACTGCAGTAATTTAGCTATTTGGAGTTAAAATCACAAAGGTAAAATAGTAAGAATCATCACCCTGCATCAAGGTGAGGTTGTGCGCTTCTTTGGAAACCTCTTTTGTTCTCAGTTAGGACAAGGCACTCTGTTCCTGCTCTCTGTTCCTGTCATTACAACAGTGTGTTTGTGTCGTTTACCCACCCGTGAGGTGGTCACGTCCCTTAGAGGTGGCACATGAGGAGACAGCAGGGGTGAAAAGAGTGGAACAGCACAGCCAGATTAACAAGCACATGTGCTCAGACTGACTTAGGTTCTAGTGCCGGTGCTGATGCTCAGAATAATGCAGTTAGCGCTGCAGCCCCCTGTCTGAGCTGTTCGCATGAACTGGGGGGGTTCAAAATCAAGACTGCGGTCAACTTTGAAACATAACAAACATACCTGATTGTGGCAGCGTACACCATGTAAAATAGTATAAACACTAGTGGTATTGACATTCACCCACATACAGCTCTTTGTCCTCTGAAAAGAGAAATGCTTGTGGTGTTGTGGTTGTGGTGTTGGGGTCGGAGTCTGTTCTCAGTTTATTATCTGTGCATTATCACATACTAAAAAGAGACCAACTACTAAAGCTAAAACACATCCTTAGACAGGCTGGGATGTACTGTTGGTACAGATGAGGATTGCTGAAAAAGCTGTAACAACACTGGGATATATACACTATCCATACACTGAACAAGTTCTATAATATGTTATCAGCTTATATTAAGCACTGTTTTCAGCCGGATAAACAGTGTTGTTTTCATTGTAATAGTAAAACTATTGATTTAATATTACCCTTTTTGAAATCAGCATACATATACATTCACACTACAGCTTCCACTTCTGTCTGCCCAATAAGGTACAATTTTTAGGCACATTTCATAGAAACATTTTTCCCCCTCCTTTTCACTGCAGATAAACCAGAGGAAACCTTTTCGTTTTGAATAAAACACCTCAGGAATCGCATCAAGGAGAATGAATAAATAAATAAATAATGCTTGTGTGAAACTACCTAAAGATGATGTTGAGCAGTCTTCACTGTTTAAATTAGGAGCTGAACAGTGGTAGACCATATATCATCGTTAGTTATTAGTGCTGGGTGTCAGAAGAAGTCTGTGGCAGTGGTTGTGTTAGCGTGCCTTGCAGTGCTGTCAGCTTCGTCAGCTTTGACCAAAGACCACAGCGGAGCTCCTTGGGCTCTTCCACAGAGCCACTGAGCACAGCTGCCAGGCAGGACTCCATGACAGCTGTACATTGTGGCGACATAAAATCACCTGCTTTTCCTGCTGCCGGTGTTTGGGGTGTACCTTAGTGCGACATGGCTTCAGGAGCCCATGTGTTATAGTGCACAAACAATGCCTTTTATTCATAAAGTCAGAGCTCCTTTTGTCAGTTTTAACCACTGAAAAATTTTGCAGGGCTTTGGGGATGAGTAGAGGTCTTTCATCTTTCTGTGTGCTCACCTGAGTTTGCTTACCTACACCACACAAACATACGCTCCATCCACATTAATGGATGACACCTATTCATTAACGACACTACAGCTACTAAAGTTCGTGGCAGTTGCGGCGATGCTGTTATATTTAAATCCTAAAGATAGTTTAACGACTAGCGTGAATGCCAAAGCTGCGTGTGTTTACATTGCAAATGCTAATCGCGATGCTAATTGATGAGGCTATTTGCTTCTTTATCGCGTTTGCGTCCCGTGGCTCCGTGATTACACATAAATAAGCGACTGTGATGAAATCTATGAAAAATTAAGGCAATCGTAAAAAATGTTAAGCACGGTGCCTTATGCGTGTCATGTAAATTGGAATGAGCGTAATTCTGCCTCATTAATAACTGTGCCACTGATTATTTTGTTATCATTTTACTCAGCAAATCATTGTCTTCGGGGTATATGATGGAATTTTAAAAATTTTACCCATTTTTACAACTGCATATTTTTATTGAAGTGGCTCAGGTT
>JABJVR010005610.1:0-13346 GCA_025773905.1 Chitala chitala | reverse complement strand
CCCCCCCCCCCCCCCCCCCCCCCCCCCCCCCCCCCCCCCCCCCCCCCCCCCCCCCCCCCCCCCCCCCCCACAAAAGGCTAGAGAAAGCCAGTGGAATGGCAGTGTTGAGTGCACGGGAAGTTTAACTCCCGTCATTTGCCGGGTTGAGCTCCCAGTGGCAGAACAAGACTGGTGCTGTGCTTATGAGGGAGGCCAAAGGAACGACCCACCGTTAATAATGCCTGTCAGTGCTCTTTCTGTAGTGCTCTGCTCTTGTCAGTGATTTTTATTGTAACTGAACGGTGATATGTAAAGTGGGGGTGCTGGCAGGATGGCCAGCTGAAGCCAGCAGTGCTCAAGGAGCAACCACACCACGTTACCTTTTAAAATGTGAAAATGAAGACTGAGGCCCCGTTGACAGCCGTGAGCTTCTAATCAAATCACACTCCTCAAAATGATTGCAGATGTACCTGGAAGCTAGTTGGCTTGTGTTCCAGGGAGCAGGTGTGCGAGGAACCTCTGAGCTCTCTGCTTTGTTGTGTGTCAACGGGCCTTGGTGGAGTACGGAAATGATTCTTAATTCTGCTGGCTCTCAGTGTCTGCTTCCTTCTCTCTGTCTTCATATTTTGTTCCACCTGCATTAATGCAGTACTGAAAGATACTGGGTGAGCGAATATAAGAGGGTACTTGTGACTTACAGAGCAGTGCAGATCTACAGCCAGAGTGAGGCTGCTTCATACACAGAACATCTGCTGGTACTGTTCCATGTCTTATGTGGACAGTAACTTCTATGTAGAAACACAGTACAGTTCCTCTCCTCTAAGCCTCCTTTGCTTACTATTTTTATCGCTACTCTGTTTGGTTTGATAATTTAATCGTGACCGACTTCGTACTTGCATGGTCCCATGCAATTATTTGGTCCTGCAGTATGGTTGTAAGACAATATGACTTCATTTGATGTACTGTGCCACCAACAGAGTAGATCTAATTTTACCTGTTCCGTTAATAGGAGTGTAGATTTGGAATGTTCATGTTCCCTCGAGAGCAGTGCTTGAGTAGTTCGCCTTCTAGTGATTAGCTCAACCTGCTCTATTTCCATTATTTCAGCATCATGTTAGTCAACGTCACTAATGTCATGGAGTGACAGGTGAGTGTGGAGGCTCCTGGTTGGCTGATTATGTGAAATGGAGACTGCTGAGGAAACCACTTCAGACGCCTGAGACGTTTGGTCCCGCTTCCTTCTCTCTCACACCTTCGACCAAGGGTTTGCTCCAAGCGCTCATGTGGTCTCTCTGTGTCTGCAGTTCTGTCATTATCATGGCGGCAAAACTGGAGCCAGTGGTCTTCGGGGCAGCCTGACTAATTAAAGGGCAGGGGCGGGTGACTGAAGCCTCAGGGCTTTTGCATCTGCAATAACTAAACAAATCTACATATTAAATGTGGCTTCACATCTGTGTAATTACAGAGCAGGACTGCAGAGCAGGCGGAGGGCAGCGAGAAACAAGATCCCCGCAGAATGACTCCTGACTTCCTCCTGCCATTAGCACTGGGAACGATGCTAGCTAGTGTCAACATGGGCAATATGGCGGGCGTCAAACAGAATGGGGCCACGGGTCCGTGTTACATGGGTTATTTCTGTGTCAGTTTCATTGCATGGGCAATTCCAGAAGGGGGCGCTTTTAGCCTTGCAGCCCTCCCCTTTGGGTTGGTGCAGTTCTTTGTGTCTTTGTCTCTGGGCTGCACGCTGGTTGGAGGTGACAGCTGTCTTGCATGGTGCATCAGATTGCCCTGCTGTGGAGCACAAATAAATCTGTAGATCGAGTCACACTGGACCTCTGTTTGGAGGTTCGCATGCGTGACACGTCCTGGGTGGGTAGATTGCTCTTCCCCAACTGGGTGCAATCTGTAAAGGAGAGGACAGTGAAACAGCGATGGATATTGTTTACACATGGTCCTTTTGGCTCCAGTTTCTGTGTTGCTGTCAGAATGTAAAGGGAAGTGATTTCGGAACCACATACAGCATATAATTACAAGCACTGCTGTTTTTTAAGCAGTTCATGGGCAGGCAGAAGTAGTGCACTTGCATGGCATCAGGCTGTAAGTACTGCACAGAGTTGGCATATTTTATTGAGCATGAAGCCTCCCTTGTTTTTTGTTCTGGCTGTATTCTTTTACTTCAGTGGGCTGAGGTAATTTGAAAGTCTTTTCCACGATTTCATACTGGCAAGCCACAGCGACGTAGATCTTATCTAATGTACACATTTAGTTGCTGACCTGTCAAAACCTTGATTGGTACTTAATCGAGTGACCTTGTGTGCCCGATTAGCACAGTGATGCAAATGCAATACGACTGGCTTGCACATGTGTTCGCCAATGCCATGGCCTCAAGTTAGGAAAACATAGCGCTACTATGCTACTATGGAGGTGTGCCATGTGTGGGGTGAAATTTTTTCCCCTTGCTGCTTTTGGGGAAAAATGTCATGGAATAATGTAGCTTCAAATTAAGTGAAATTGTTGGCATCAAAATTCTACTAAACCTTGGCTCAGCTCACACAAGAAGCCTGGCTGTAGACGCTACTTGGAGATTAATATACCGTTTTCCGAACGCCACTTCAGTGCACGTTTGAGCTGAAACACAAGCAGTGTCTGCTGGAAGTGTGATGTTCATTGGAACGTGCATTTTGGGTTGGAGGTGCTTGTTTGGGGTAATTGAAAGTACCCTAGGATGCACACCAACAGTGATTCAGTATGTATGTACATTGGGAACTCTGTTCAGCTTGGTTGTAGGTTAGGGCTGATTCACTGGACCTGAAAGTTGTAGCAATGTGTGTTGTAAGTATTTATGAGCTCAAGAATTTGCTTTCTTTTTAAATATAATCGAGACTGTTTTTAATTATTCCCTTTAGTGGCCTGGCTCATTTTCTCTTTCCAAAAGTAACCCTCTGAGGTGGAGGCTGTGGTCCTGAGTCAGAGGGCACTGAAAGGCTCTGTCGAGGTCATCTGTGAGTGTAGCGTGGTTTATCAGCTAGTGAGCGAACAGGCACGTGCTGTGGTCTGCTAATGAACTGTACTGGTATGTGCTGTACTAATGAACCACACTGGTTTACACTGTTAGGGAATAGGCTAGCTCTGGGAGTATGACGTGTATGGGGAATGCTTATCTAACCTGTGAAAATGATCAAGACATCAGTGTGGGTGGTGGTGGTGGTAGTTTACAAGCACTGCCTTTTTGACATTAAATTATATTATTATATTAAATTTATATTATGGGTATGATTTAGATATTTGTGAATATATGTTTTTATTTATTTATTTTTATGGTTGTTTGAAAATATTTTGTTCAAGTATGGCTTTCTCCTCCCCTTACCACTTTACAACCAACTGTGTTTTGAACACAGATCAAAACAGTAAAAATTACAAATTTTTTCCACTTTGTTGGTTCATATTCGCGCATGGTTTGTGTTCCCCTTTAGTGGGGAAACTTAGCCAGGACTGGTCTTAAAAAATCTCTACAGCCTGTATGTGTTTTGTGTTGGAACATAAATCTGTTTAAGAATGACTGACTGGCTTTTTTGTTGGTGCTTTTTGGAGAAGATGGTATTCCATGTTAGAATTTGAATTCCTTTATTGTCATTGTACAGTTAAGCACAATGAAATTTGTGTGCATCTCTCCATAAGTGAGAACCACATGGAGGTGGAGACATAGACATGTTGAGGTGCTTAAAAAAAAATTCTTCTGTCCTTCTCACTGTTCAGGTTTGTTTGTAACCACCACCTATTAAAAATGGTGCAAGTCAACAGTGTCTGCTTTTGCACAGACACGTACTTTGAAGGTGCTGATATCTCGTTACGGACTTTGCTGCAGGGTGATACTGACGCTCCTGGACTATTTTAGTGGCTTTCGTAGATGAGGTGAGACAGCCACAGACGTCCAAAACCAACAGTCTGGTCTGCTTACGTGGTCAGGAGCTGTAGTAGGAGTGGCACGTTTCACACACCTGTAAGGGTGTGTGTGTGTGTGTGTGTGTGTGTGTGTGTGTGTGTGTGTGTGTGTGTGTGTGTGTGAGTGATTTCTGATGTGTGAAGCAGTGATGGGGGGCAGGGTTAAACTTGTGAACAGGCTGTGTTTTTGCGCTGCTCGCTAAATCCTCATACTTTGGCTTGGCGGTGCTGCAGCGGGCGAGCTCTGTACTTCTGTACTGAATTGAAACTGCATGCTTGGAGACAAATGCAGGATCTGACAAGGCTGGACTGCTGGCATTGCAGTTCTGGAAGATTGATTGTTTTTTTTTTTTTTTTTTATTTTATATCTATCAGGAAAGTGGTGGAAATCCACGTAGCTCCAAAAGCACTGCTCTTTATTATATTACTATAGTCTCTCTTGTTCTATACTGCTGTTTGTCGATAACCAGAATGTTCTAAATATCAGTGAATTTTTCATTGCTGTTAATCCCAATTTTTTTTTTTTTTAGACCCAAGTCAATGTAATTTCATGCTAAAATTCTCCTTTAAGTGAGGATATCTATTTAGAAACAGGTGGTGCTACCTTGGGCCTGTGGAAACCTAAGCATTTCATTGAGGGACTAGGAGAGTGTAACGCGATTTCAATACCAGCATTTCGCTTTACATCTTAATTATTTTAGCTGTTAGGGATGATGCTTGGTATTTAACATAGAGAAAACATTTCCTAACCTCTTTCAAGAAATATATAAATTTTCTTTTTTTGTATTATGTTTTATCTAGGTTTTTCCGATGCACTGCCTGTGTAGGAGTGAAACATCTTGACCCCTCCCTCTTTTTGCCATTGGGCTTTCAAAATTCACTGCATTGACTGGATCCAGTTCCTTTTTAATAGGCTACAAATTTTTCTAATGGGTGTGAGGAGGTGGCGGAACAAGAGCTCAAACTGATGCTGTGTTTTGTGGGTGGGGGTGAGTGTCCTGGTACATGTGTGCAGAGGAAGGCCCCACAAACAGTGTCCTTGTATAGCCCGAGCAGTGCCACCTGACTGCTTTTCTTGTTAAAGACCATTTTGTGCCTTGTGAGGGTTTTGGGTGACTCTGTGTTGGACTGCATGTTCACACAGAGATTTTCGAGTCCACATGCTCATAAGTTGTCTTGTGATGAGTGAGTGTCGCTCTTGTGCCTGTCGCCACGCATGTTCCATGTGTGACATGGTTGAAAAGAGCAGTTGGCCACTAATGTTACTGTTTAACTCAATATGCGCAACGTTTAACTGCTGTTAGCATGAGTTATGTTTTTCTGGTGTACTGTGAGCTTCTCTGCCTTGAATCGGTTGTGTTCTATAAACTTGCTTAGATAGATGCAAGTGCTTTTATTTCAGCGTGTTGTTTTGCTTTCGTATGAATTTAATTTTGAGTTGATGATTTTCATAAGGCTTTGTGTAGTCCCTGGAAAAGAAATTGTATTATGTTGGACTGTTTTTGTTTTTGGAACTGACTGACTTGTACAAACAAGTCAGCCATTAGAACATTTTGGCTCTAAATTAGGACAACAAATCCCTTCTTTGCATTCATGTAGCGTTCCTCCCCCCTCCCTTTTGATTATATCAAGTTTATTTAATCAATGTACTACAGTAACTCACATTTTCCAGAAAACTTTTTTTAAGCTATAAGGTTACCTTGCCTAACTACAAGGTACTTCTATAGTCCTAGTCAGCAACATAATTTCATGATGTAACCTATATCTGTAAAATGGGATAGGTGCAGGGAATTTAATTCTTCACCAACTGTTTGTTCAGGCCTGCAGTCTGCAATTGTCTTCAAGGCTTACACTGAGTGAATGCTGAGATTAAAAGGCATTTGCGTTCATGATTCGTGTCCCTCTGTGTTGTGACTGGCTAAAGTTTTAACTGGAGGGTAGGGGGGTTGACATTGACACTTAGTGGTGCCTTGAGGGATGATGGGATGTATTGGGGCTAACCATGTGTCACCAAAGAATGTGCTGCAAAACTGAGATTTGTGAAGCTAAGCGGTGCTCGTATGGCACGTGCATTACTGCTTGAAAATAGCTGAGAGTGTTTGCACCAATTCTACGAGATGCCATTTGCAAAGAGTACGGAGTAACCATGAGCGAACCTGTTTTGCGGCTCCATTTCAGAGTGCTTGTGTAAAACAAATGCTAGCTTGTGTTCACCTCCACATGTTGATTTGGGTTTGGACCTGTTTCTCTGTGTTCTGCTGTAATGTCATGAAAACATGTTATGTTGTCTAAACATCGCTGTCCCCGCCGATTTTCCCCAGCTGACTTGATTTTCCTGGTTATGCCTCGTCTCGAAGAGTGTCACAGAAGCGTCCGACGTTGCCTGAAAAAAGAACGGTTAATGATCGTTTTTGGCCTCTCAGACAGTTCTCACTCTGCCATTGTTTCTTTGAGACGTGACGTTCACGTTTTAAAGCGTGTGAGTCAGCCTTACCTTGGCCTGTTGCTGTAGCTGATGTGGCTTAAGCCGTAAGGTTGATGAAAGTGTCTGAACGTGTTCGGAGCCGGCGGGAGTGCGATCTCCACGCTTACTGCTGTTATCTCGCATTACTCTCAGCAGAGAAGTGGTGAATCCTCAGGCCACATTGCTCATTAGCATCACGTGTATTTTATCACGCAGTCGTGGCACTCCACACAATTAACCCTTCACACGTTTCTCAAATAGACATTTGGGCTCATTTAGTTGTGCTCTGATGACCTCAGCTTGTTTCATTTGGTCCTGCACTGCAGTGTTTAATACTTTGGGCTGATGCTTCACTTTCCTACATGGAGAGGGGGCTGTTTATTACCCCTCCTACAGAATGAGAATGGATGAGGTGAGAACTGTGCAGGTGTTTGGTGCCTTTCTTTGCTGCGGTTACATTTGCTCACAGGCATGGAGGCAGGATGATGGCAGCTTGGGCAAGCAGTAGGGGTGCCAGAGTGCTGGCACAGACAGACTGGCAGAGACTCTGCTACTTTATAGGTGCATTTTTGTGTGTGTGTGTGTGTGTGTGTGTGTGTGTGTGTGTGTGTGTGTGTGTGTGGTGTTGCTTGCATAAGAGGTTGGATTGCTCAAAGTTTGCAGGCATTTTCCGAGGCCAGAAGTCATTCTGTTTAAACGTGTGTTTTTCTTTCTTCCATCGTTTTGGGTATGAACTGTTCTCTGGAATGTGAACAACAGAGGATTACAGCTGCGCACAGCTACTGCTCTATGGAGTAATCTTCCCACATTGGCAGACAGAATTCATACTCTTTTCCCCAGCCTCCTAATCTCAGTCTGCCCCTTTTTCCTCAAGTGAATTAACTGAATAAGGCCTGAGGTGGCGGACCCGTGCCACTGTTATGTTTTTCTACGTTTCAGGCCAGTCAATACAACTGTCAAACCGAGTCACATGACCTGCAGCTTCAGTTTGTCCTGAGTGACCTTGAACGTCGCACAGCTCATTTTTTCGGTTGGCGAGCACATTTTTCTCGTCTTGTGCTTGGTGTCACAGATACATCTAAGCTCTGTGAGTGTGTACACAGGCAAGTAGCCGGTGATGGCTTACGGATTGCTGCCACAGATATGTTCTAAGAACGAGGTGCTGTGTTTTGTACACCAGGAGCTGGGATACGTCCAGCTGAGAGAAGGGAAGGGGGACTGGGAAGTGAGCGGCACCAAAAAAACACTGAGGGAGAACTAATCCTAAGACCTACAGGCTGCTCCTTGTTCTCATTAAAGCCCAAAGCAGCACCAGTCCTTAGCCAGGCAGCAGGTGGTACTGGGTCTGGACACCAGCCTGCTTGTTCTCACGTCAGTGCAGGTGCCCTCGCTTCACCTCCCTGATGGCCCTTTGTGTGCCACCTTGCCTGTTGCAGCTGGCCTTGTTGTTGCTTGTAGGAAGTGAGGATTGAGGTTTTTAATAACGGACAGACAAGGTTAAACTCTAGACACATAGCACAGTGGTTGAAGAGTTTAACCTGCAACATAAAGTAGAAGTACGGCTTTTTGTCCTGGGAGATGCATCACTGTATTATTGCTAAACAAAGTATTCAATTCGAATTACTCCATGAAAACACCCAGATATAAGTGGGTAAAAATGCCACCCTGGGGAGTAACTCTAGGCAAAGTTAATAATGTATCATCGCTGAGGTAGAACGTGGCATGCAGTGGCAGCGCCACCTCACTGCTTTTACTGTTCGTGTGACGTGTATGGCCAGTTCAGCCACTGAGCTGGCAGTCGAACCATCGGCTGCAGTAGAGAAGGTCGCTCTGAGCGTTTTGGCATGTGGGTTTTATCAGGCAAGCGCGGGGTGGGCACGCAGACGTGTTGCGGGCAGATGCTGATTCGGAGGCCACTTGTAGCCATTTTGCGGCATAACTCGAGGAACACGACCATTTGAAGTTTTTGTGAAGAGGCTGGGGGCAGAGAGATCATCCTAGCTGTTGAGAGAAGCACATTTCAGAACCATCTGGTTTGTAGTACAATAGCTGGATGGAGTTCTTTGTGTGTTGGGTTGGGGGGTGGGGGGAATGTAGTCATACCAAGTATGTGCGTAATTTTGCTCGTGTACTCATAATTGGCAAGGCAAGGAATTGGCGTAATTGTTGTTGTTGTTGTTGTAAGCATTACCAGCCAGGCTGACGTCTTTATTCTGCCCAGTTATGCAACCTGCTCAGGAATTACAGCACATTTTAGTTCACTTCCCGTAATGCGAATTCTATTCTGTGCTGTGTAGCAGAAAGGCATGTGCATCTTCTCCCCAGCCACACATTAGCCTCCCAAGCACGAAATACTGGTCCGGTTAAAATCAACATTCCCCCGGATGCTGAGCAGCTGATTGTGATCTTATCTTCTGGTGTGGTTTGCTCTTCAGACACTTGTATCACTTGTGTGAAAAAGCTGCCCTGTGTAAACATCCCAGCCTGGGCCCCATGCATGACAGGCACATTCTGCTGGACGGAGCTGACAGCAGTTACTGTATGAGTGCTGCAAAGCACTGCTGGCGCTTCTGCTTTCTCACTGATCTTTGCTTCTGCGCCAAATATATATAAAACCTACCCTGTTGAGCACCTATAATTAGCAGCTGGTCCACTTTCTAAAAATACTTATTCTGCAAATGTTATGGACTTAAAAAAATCAAAAGACTTTTTCCCCCTTTCTTAAAGAGATTTCCGCAGAGAATTGATAAGATCAACAAAGTGGCAACATGATGTTTTCTTTTTTAGCTTTTGCGTGGGGGCTGAGAAGGGCCACGTTTGACAGGGTCTCATGAAGGGGTGACCTGTTTATGAAGTCACGTGGTCTGAAGCCAAAGTGTTTCTGTAGTTTCCCCCTCCCGGTCTTCATGGGAATGGAAATACGCTCCCAGGCCTACGCAGATTTGCGCTGGCCTTTGTGCAATCCTTGCCGACTAGGGGGTGCGTGTACAAACCTCTCTGTCTCTCATGCATGCCCAAATTTAGTCACTGGCTTTCTCCAAGCACCCCCCCCCCTTTGTTTTATACCCTACTTTCTGGATTCCTGCCTAATTGAGATTTTATTTATGCCTCCTAAACTGCATGGGAAGGGGGTTTGAAGGCACAGGGTTTTGATAGTGGGCAGGGCATGTGGGAGGTTGGTTTGCCCTGTTGACTGTCCCAGAGGCCTTGAATGGAAATGGAAAGGTTTATATTGTGAGGTCTCTGTCAGGGCTGGACGATCCTGGGAATCGGAGGCTTTTATGTCCTATTATTCTTTGTAAGTTGAGCAGCAATAACAAGGGCAGTGGGAGGTTTTTGGCCTGCTGAACTGTTCCTTTAACCGCCTGTGGTCCTGTGCTGTCCATTGGCAGGTTCCCCTTTCACATCCATGCAGAAGTTTTTCTTTTTAATTGTATGACTTTACTGTGAAGGATTTGTGCTGGGTGAGGGCTTAAGTTTGCATCTATGTTAAACTTGTGCCCAATGAGAGGCTTGTGGAGATGGCACCCTGTGCCTGGGTACGCTGTGGTGGTATGAGCTGAAGTTGGTCGACTCTGCATCTGGCTTACGTTTGCCTGACCGGCTCACAGCTCCAGCTGTGGTTTGCCATGTATACTGCTCTTCCCTTCAGTATCAACTCCAGTCTGATGAGGACACCAGCTGCTAATTGTTCACTGTCTGTCTCAAGGGTAAAGAATCGTGACACAGAAGCATGACAGATGACTGAATGAGCAAGGGTGGGATGTAGAAAGAAAATGATCACATCTACTGTTTGAAACTCTCCCAACCCTTAGTTTGGGGAAATGGGTGTGAAGGTTGAAACACTTTTATGCTAACTGTATAATTGATTTTATTAAGTTTTACCTGCTTTTATTCCCTTGATACCAGTTTTTTTTTTCCCTCCACTCTTCATTCAGAGGGAGTTTGTGCTGAATCAGTAGGCTTTATATCTGATTGGTTCCCTAATCTCTGGGGTTGTTAAGGTTCTTGAAATGGGACTTGTGTTCAGGGCCTTTATGCCTTTGCCATGAAGTGGGCAGCACCATTGTCCGCTCCAGCAGTTCCTGTGATGCCAGTGTTGTACTGGTGCCGTTTCACAGAAGGCAGGGAAGAAGTGCTTTTTAGTCTTTGCCATTTTGGCTTTTCATTCTTGGGTAAATGAAGGTATTTGCTTATTTTGATTAAAGGTCTGGATTTAACTCTGTTTTTGTGCACTGAACCCAGTTGAGGTGAAATTTCCAAAAACAAAAAAAAAAATATGCATGCTTAATGGTTGATTTCTACTGTTGATAGTTAGTGAGAAATTTTTACTAGGCTTTTTTTTACTTTTAAGGATTTCCAGCCATTCATTTTGAAATGAATAGATTCTTTAAAATTTGTCTGAATTGGTTTACTTTCAGTCACTTTTAATTTTACTATTCCCCATTAAACGCCTTTCTGCTATGCCCTTATTCTCCAGGAAGTTATCGGCGCTAGTGCCATGGCATTGTCTGTTCAACACCCGAACAAGACTGCAAAATATTTTGCTTGTTTTATCCATTCCTGAGATTTAGGAAGCGTTTGAACAAGAAAGTATTAAGTCACATTCAATAACAGTAAGAACCATTACAACCGAGCTACGCATATATCCAACTCTCCCCTCTGTATGATGCTGGCTGACTTCCCCAATATATTCAAATTCCAAAATGTTTTTTTTTTTTTTTTCTGCCACGTTTTTTGCCTTCGCAATGCATGGTGTGTCTGTGTCTCTTTCTCGCACGCGCACGTGTGCACGCAGGCACTCGCTCTCCTCCCCCTATATTTAAACTTGTTTCCAAAGGCTCACAATGTCTGTCAACAAGCTATCATTTTGGCCGGTGCTGGTTCAGCCTGTGGTAATGTACATGACATTGCTCACTTGGATGCCTCCAATTGTAGTAATGCCTTGGAATTCCTTATGTTTTGTGAGACAGTTTGTGTTCAATTTACTCAGGGACAGTATCCTAACGTGTAAGGCACAAGTGCGAAGTATTTTCCTTTTCTTTTTTCCATTAAAAAAAAAAAAAAATTCCTGTGCCTCTTTCTTTTCCTGTTGATAGTGTACACGCTCGTGCTCTTGAGCCGTCGGTTCCTGCAGACTGTCGTGACTCGAACAGCTGCTGTAGTCTCCCCTGACCTCAGCCCCAAGCTCTGCGCTGTGCCAGCTGCCGGGGTCACTCCGCAGCTTGTGGTGGAATGATAGGTCTGTTTCGCAAGTCTTAGTTGAGCAAGTCGGACAAAGGGAGCTGGATAACAGTGCTGGTAATCTGCCATGCATACTGCAGTGCGATGGATATCGGAGAGTTTTGCCCTGAGTTAGAGCAGTACCCACGTGTGCTGTGTTTGGCACAGCAGGAGGTAAGTGACCAAGTAATTGGTCACAAAAAAAAAAAAAAAGACATGGACCCATACAATGTTGTGGCTGCCAAATAATGCACGCACGCACGTGTGTGCAATGTTTTGGTGAAGTTTTATGATGAAACATTTCATACTGTTTGAAGTTGGACTGAATGTCCTGAAGTGAACCTCAGCCTTCAGCTGAGACTTCTTTCATTGGCACCTCTTTCTTTGCTGCTGTTTCTCTGCCATTTCCTAATAACTGCAGTATAATCACATCCAACCACAGGAGCCTCCTGAAAATCAAACCCAATGTAAACAGGGCCATCTGCTTTTGGCCATTGCTCTGCTCCCGAATGCTGCTTAATCAGTTTGTGTTTTAGAGACCGCATATTTAGTACTTTTTAAAATTTTTTTTATTTTTTTTTTGCTACCACATTACCTTTTCATGTCCCCCCCGCCCCCCACAAAAAAGTACCTGGCACGGACCTGGCACGCATTTCAGTCACAGCCCTGATTCTTCTTCAGCTACAAACTTCTGAAGCTGTGTCCATGTGTACATCTGCTTTTGTAAGCTCACAGAAGCGGTGCTTTGTACAATGTACACGCTCCGTCAAAAGATGAGGGCATGGGAGGATGTTTACTGTGAGATAACTGGGCCCCCTGAGGGCTGCTGGACTTGGCCTTGGCACTCCACAAGCTCAGCTTTTTTCACAGGTAGGAGGTGACACTGTGCAGGGCTCAGCCATCCTGCCCTACACCCGCGCAGCCCAGATGGCTCGCCCTCCCGAGGCCTCCTGTCCGTCGCCCTCCCGAGGCCTCCTGTCACACATTAGCATAGCATTAAGGTTTAGTGAAGGACTACCCTACTGCCAGAGCAACCTCAGATAAACCCGCAGTACTTTTCCTCGTAAACCCCAAAGGTTAGCCCCTGCTGAGAGTCTGTATGTTGCAGGAATGGGATGCATTTCCACATCAGCCTAAGGCTGTTTATGACATGGTAAGGGCATTATTCTTGGACATCTTTGACTACCCAAAGTATGGCAGAGTTGATTAAAACACTTTCTTGCAAGTCTGTTGATGATTATGCTGTATTTGTGGGTTCCATATTTGTATAGAGTACATATTACTTGGATACCACTTTTTGTATGACAGACTTCAGTTCCTTATAGTGTGTTTATAGTTTGCATAATATCTTTTAGATGTACGATGGTATTCAAACTCTGGTAGTGCTTTTTGTCTTGTTTTGCCGAAACAGCTTTTGCGCTTTGCTGGTTGCAGTGAATGTTATTGTAAAGCAGAATGTATGCTTTCAGGGTGCATTCAGAAACTTGTTGCCGTGTGTGTGTGTGTGTGTGTGTGTATAATGAACTTGGATTCTATCATCTGCTAATTATAATTTTATTATTATTATTTTTTTTAATAAAAACTGAACAGTGATAATGATAAAACCTCCACAAACTTCTGTTCTACAGTCACTGTAGTTATCTCAGCTGATAACATTTGGGTTGTATGCATCTGAAAACCTCTTTGAACTCTTAGCATCTGGTGGCACTGACGTGGGGTGCAGCTGAAGTTGGCGGGG
>JABJVR010005609.1:0-13227 GCA_025773905.1 Chitala chitala | reverse complement strand
TCAACCTAAAACACTACAGGTATACAGTCTGCACCAGATGTCAACCTAAAACACTACAGGTATACAGTCTGCACCAGCTGTCAACCTAAAACACTACAGGTATACAGTCTGCACCAGATGTCAACCTAAAACACTACAGGTATACAGTCTGCACCAGATGTCAACCTAAAACACTACGGGTATACAGTCTGCACCAGATGTCAACCTAAAACTCTACGGGTAAAGTAGGTGGTAACAAAAGTAATCAAGGTCACCATCAAAAGCTGGTGTTAGTGCGACGTTCTCTGGGACTAAGACAACATTTGCAGTAGGAAAGAACAAATGGAATTTCAGAATTGTCACATTCCTAAACTTTCTGGCTTTCATTGTTGTTTTTCCAGGCTTAGTTTAGTCCTGCAGTACTCCAACACAGTCTTAGCTGTAATATTACATAATTAACTTGCTCCATTCATCTGTCCACATTTCTTGAAGACACTGGAAAGATGCTGTGAAAAGACAAATATACTAAATATGCAGCCAGACCCAAAACCGGCATGAGGCCCTTGTGTCATTTTTCCACTCTGCTCTTCAAAAATCTAAACCTATTTTGAAGGCGCAGGTCCAAACAGAACCAGCAGCACGACAGGAGGCTTATGGAGTCCGACACAAGCCTGCTAGCTTGACTTCGGAGTAGTGTGTGTTGTTCTGTGTTAGGATTTAGAATTTCAACACTGAATATTTGTGGAACAAAGCAGAATTCCATTCAGCTGCTCCTGTTGGCATGTTTGCACACTACCATCCTGTTCTAATGCAGCCTCTTCTCCGTGTCCCCCTGCGCTCCTTCACACTACACCATGCCAAGGTGTGTCTGGGCGGGCCTGATGCAGCCCCTCTCCAGGCTGGGCTAACTCCATCCCACAACAGACACGGGCTTCCCTAATAAGCAGGGTGTGAGCCCGCCGGGCGCCCGCGGGGGCTGAACCAGGCAGCCTGTGCCCAGCGCCCTCTGTAATAAAGCCCCGCTGCGTCGGACCTTCCACGGCCTGCGCTAAGCGGCGGTTTTCACATGAAAGGGCCAACTCCCATCTACAAAAAAAGTTCAATTACAGGGTGGAGGCTTCCTGTCCGGGTGCCGACAGTGCAGTACCAGGGACCCACAGGCTGTTATCCCTGTATTATGGCTGTCTGTGCACTGTCCTGTCTCCACGCCGAGCCTCGACCCTCCCAGCCACCTCTCAGGGTGTGCTCGTCCTGTCCTCGGCCTCGGTCGCTGCTGCTTTTACAAAAACGCGCACTGGTGCTGCAGAGAAAAAATGTTCTGACACTGACACAACATTCTTGAACAGAAGCGTGAAGGTTTCTGACAATCTAATGCATAGACCTATCATTTTCCAGAAAACACATCGGAAAGGAAAATTGATGTCTTCCAACTAATTACGTGTTTCACCCTGGCTCCTTTCCCTATACTTTGTTCAGGGTTTAAAATGTTATGCAGCAGGTGGTGCGGTTAGTAAATAATTACATTTAGCTACAAGTGTAATGGCCGCAGGAAGAATCATATCGTCGCATTGAAAACAGCATTAGATCTGTGTCACCCGTGCGTGTAGTTTATAAGCATGACAAGCGTAAATATACAAACTTTATTTCGCCTGTAAGAGTGAAGTATTACAGCAGTTGTGCATGCGTGGACTGTGGTGGGGTTCGCACCGCGTCCTCACTCACACACCACAGACGGTCTGCAGGCCAACGTCACCCATGGGGGCTGAGCTGGACGACTGGGCCAAACCGTGCCTCGCTTTCTCAGGACGGACGTTCAGCACCATCACAGTGAACACTTTGTAAGTAAAAGCAGAGCTGGGAAAACACTTCAAAGAAACCATGGTGTTTCGCAAATTTGAGGACCATTACTTCTGTGACTGTAATGAGGACATATTCCCTGAAAAGGTCACAAAAGGTAGCTGAGAGAGGGCTCAAGAAAAGAAACCTGCTCCTAATTACAGATGGAAAAAAAGACAAATGGGGGATTGAAAATGAAGAACGTCTGTTCGAGTGTAGCAGGGGAGAATCTGTACGTGCAGATAAAGTCCCACACCAACGCTGAGGTGTCCTCCTCTCCTTCTCTCACCTCCTGCTCACCTTTCTCACCTTCTATTCTTCCCTCACCATCTTCTCTCCTTCCCTTTATCCTTTAAGTCCCTCACCTCCTCCTTTCCTTCTATCACCATCTTTTCTCCTTCTCTTTCCTTACCTCATCTCCTTCCATCACCACATTTTTTCCTTCCCTTTCCTCTTTCAACCTCTCACCTCCTCCTCTCTTTCCCTCACCTCCTCTCCTTCCCTTCATCCTTTTGATTTCTCACCTCCTCTTCTCCTTCCCTTACCATCTTTTCTCCTTCCCTTTCTCCTTTCAATCCCTCATGTTCATCTCTCCTTCCCTCACCTCTCCTTCTATCACTATCTTTTCTCCTTCCTTTTCTCCTTTAAATCCTACACCTCTTCCTCTCCTGTCCTTCCATCACCTCCTCCTCTCCATCCTTCACCATCTTCTCTCCTTTCATTTTTCCTTTCAATCCCTCACCTCCTCCTCTCCTTCCTTCACCTCCTCTCCTTCCCTCACCTCCTCCTCTCCTTCCCTCACTTACTCATCCTCCTGTGCCACATACCATTCAGCTTTGAACTCCTTTCTTCCTGGCTGCTCATGGCCAGCATCTCCTCCTGCTAAGACACTTGATGCGGGACAGAGAGAGGCGCAATGGAAAGTATGAATGATTTCTTCCCAGTCTTAAATTGGAATATGAGTCCTCTGCCAGGCACAACAAAACTATGGGGATAGGAGAGGCCCCACTGATATTATTTAACAAACCTATATATCTGAAGGGAGGGTGTCAGGACGTCAGCAACATGCACTATAAGGGAGTGGATAAAAAACGTGAAGTGATGGAGAGAAATACTACGAAGAATAATAGTCATTTAATTTCAGAATTCGTTTATATAATCCTGAAATTGCAGTGTTTTAGTGAGAAATTAATTTTATACACACACATCTCTGAAGGACTCACATGTGGGATCGTAACCTTTCACGTGAAGTCTGCAAGGTCACTTCTGTAATCACTACATACATAAACTCTTAGCAGCAGGTTGTGTGTAAGTAACCACTCCTGAAAGCTAAGTGCTCTGTTTCAACTTGACAGCAAAGAAATGTTGTCAGGAGACCCAGAAGCCGTTAAATCCGTGGCCCCAGTGTGAGCTGGTCACATAGCGTGGGACACGCTGTTCCTCCAGACCGGAGGCAGCACGCTACTAAACAGACATCTGACAACATGTTTTCTGTTCGTCTTTTGTGTACACGGCATTTCAGTTCTGTCCTTTCCGCACACCACTTCTGTAGCAGGAGCATTGCTTTAGGAATTTATAAACTTTAATGGCCATTCTGGAATTGCAACAGAGTGACACCTTGTGCAGGGAGGGGAAGCAGAAGGAGTTTGTCTGAGTTTTTTTGTTGAAAATGTCGACATATTTTAGTCATATTGAGCACCAAATTTATTTGTCTGGCTGAGGAAGAAGATGTGCCCTTCTGCAGTTATTTTAACCACACTGGAAAATACATACACTTTGAATTACTTTTTTAAATAGGCAGCGAAAAAAAAAAATTCTTACCAACCCTTTTTATTTTATATGTATGAATGCAACTGAAAAAGCAAATAGTGTCCAAATAGTAGCTTTCATAAGGGAGCTGGAAAGGGGTGGACAGCTTTCTGTTAATTAGACTGGCTTTCTGTTAATTAGACCAGCTTAGAGCCTCATACCTGCCCTTAGTGTGCAGGACGACCAAACAGGAAAGCCTCACATCCACAAGGAAGGGACGTGTCCCAAAAGCCTGCTCTAGCAACCATAAAAAAGCAAGAATGAAGAAAGTGTGGGTAACTACTCTGTCTTGTCTTTCAGAGATCTTGTGCTTGTTTGTACTATTACATAAAAAATACTGTACTGTCATACATTTACTATTGCAGTTTTTACAGATTCTCCAGTTAGCTGCAAAGTGTCTAATGAGTACTACTGTCTAATGAGAACAGTATTTCATATCATTAGCTATGTTCATGCGTTTGTGTTTGTGAAAGTGAAAAACGCACAATACCGTCCTACGTTATTTTCACAGCAGTTACTATACGATGAATGTAAAGAAGACATTATTGTGATGTTACTGTGACACAAGTCAATCCATCTCTCAACGTACTGCTGTTACCAAGCATTTTAAGAGCTGTACCTGCCTCTCAAATGCCTACTTCTGGCAGCCAAGCAGCTTTAAGTCTTATTTGTTAGACAAGAGAGGACCTCGCAGTGTGGTCTGAGATTTCATTTGCTGTAGTATTCATTTTATTAGATCCTAATGCTAAAGTTATCTTTGATATTAGGTATTCCAGAATTGAAGTGAAATGTATTTTTTATGCTTTTGAGTATAGAGAAGTCCTCAGTCACAATCGCATGTGTATACCATACAGTAAGGTATGCAACAGTTCCTGTACAAATGTCACTAGTGACAATTATGGCCTTTGCCAGCACTTTGATTCCCCGGAGAGTGCCGTGTCTTCTGTTCCTGGCCCTGACAAGCAAAGAGCGAGAACTCCTTCCACATCATCACGGTGCTTCCAAATTCTCACCCGCCTCCTTTTCAAGTTCTTCAACCTGCCTCCCACAATCCACAAGTGCACACAATATTGCTTGCACTATGCTGTCCGCAGTTAGCAATCTAATGTATTTACAATGTTGACTGTACGATTTATACAAATATAAATCCTAGTGCTGCTTTGGGAAATGAGAGCGCAGAGGACGTGCCTGCAGCCCCAGTACAGGAGCAGAGCACGGTCTGAGAGCCCTCGGTGTGCCAAAGGGGAAGTGACAGGAGCCAAGGCACCGAGCTGCAAACGTCACTATATAATCAACAAACCAGCAGTCATAAACCACATATCAGGAAACCAAGAAGCCAAATCCAAAGCACTGGCCTGCCAAGTCCGAGGTCTACTGAGCAACTCCCAAAACTCAGCACAGCACACACGTTTAGCGAGGCTTAAATCAAGATGTAAACGGTCAACAGCTGTTGTCAGTAAATTAAATGGGCTGGCCACGCCCTCCGGCAGAGGGGTGGGGCATGACGGCGCAGGGGGGCAGGTCCCTGCTACCACATGTAATAACAGCACTGAAAAGAGAATCTCACAGGTCATCCTCCTTTCCGGTCCTGAACACTATAAGACCTTTTTATTGACAATGAGGAACCGAGGCAGACTTGCTCAGTTGGAGTTGATCTGGTTCAGTCAATGTCAACACAGCAACCCATCATGCATGGCAGCGTGTTCTAACTTATTAGGACTCAGGGCATTGTGAGAAACTTCACACAGGTCACTAAACTGAGCAGATAGCATGTATTTATGGGCACATTTAAATGATAATGTATTCATAAACACCACAAAAAAGTAATCACATGCTTTTTATTACTAATTTCTAATTATACAAATCCAGTACTAACCATGGAACTGAAAGTAAAATAAATATTAATCTTTTTCCCATAAATGCTTAAATGCTGTTACACCATCATGTCTTAGAGGTTGGAAGCACAAAAGGACACGCAGCAAAGCCTGTCTTCAGTGGCCTGACACATGAGGCCGTGTGCAGCATTCCCACACTGTGTATTTAAGTGAACCCCAAAATCCTCTGCCCGTTTATAAGTGTCCGGTGGAGGATGGGCTCCGACCACAGCCTTCCCTCTGACTGAAGCAGGCAGCTGTCTCCTGAGTGTTGTGTGTAATTATCACATTATTGCTGCTCAGAAGCTACTTTTTTAATTGGATAAAATTTTTGATGTTGAACGTTGAAAACTTTTTGGTTTTGTGTGTTAAAATATAAGGAATGAAAGATGCTAATAAAACGTTTCTGTTATCATGTATGTGGAGAATGGCATGTTATGGTTATGTGACCATAATGTTACCTGCGTTTGGAGAACAGGTTAAATGAATTATAACTTCATGATACATTAGAAATGTCATGTTATATATTACGCCCTGTGGTGGGTTGGCGCCCCGCCCTGGGTGTCCCCTGCCCTGGGTGTCCCCTGCCCTGCGCCCTATGTGCTCTGGGATGGGCTCCTCCGCGACCCTCACCAGGAATAAGCGGTTAAGATAATGGATGGATGGATGTTATATATTACATATGCATGAAAACTATGCAGTACGAGACAGCATTAACAAAAGACTGACACTTCACAAGAAAACTGAAACCACGTCGCTGCCAACCACAACTTCAGAAGCAAAACCCTCAAATGTCCTGACGGATTTTCAGTTAATGAGTATGAAAGCTGGAATCTAAAATCCTGGCCTGGAAAAACGGGAGGAAAAAACTTTCCTTTTCTTTTTATTGTTCAAACGCTTCCTTTCATGCACTATTTTATAATGAAGCCAAACCTGGGTCATTAGGCAGAGCAAAAAAGAAATGAAAATTAAAAAAATTCACACAGAAAATAGCACTGTTAAGAAAACAGTGACCAGACAAATTCAGACTTCTTAAGCAAACAGAACCATTGAGTAAATTATGGAAACAGCATAAAGGAATATTCAGAGGTCCAAATTCCTCACGGTGAGGACAAGGAAAATGGAAAGGAAATCTGACACACATGACAGCAAATTTCTTCAGTGATCAAGCCCAGTCATCCTGAGGGCTAACATGTGCTCCACCTTCTACACAGAGGGGAGAGGAGAGAGGAGAGAAGAGAGAGGGGAAAGGGGCCATCAGGCTGCTCCCGCCCCTACAATGTCTCCATTGTCCACTTGTTTATTCCTAAGGTTTTCCCAACAATGACATGAAAGAAGCATCTATTGGGTCAATAGGCTCAGCATTGTAACTGGCTGTCAGTCAAGTCAGCTTATTGTCATACAGATAAAACCATTATCATGATCTTCTCACCATGGATCACATTGTCTTTAGCATGACAATCACTTACAAGATAGCAAGGTGTCCACGCAAGGTGTCCACGCAAGGTGTCCACGCTCCCATGTGGACAGCCACTCCTGTGCACGGTGCCTACCCTGGGTTGCATTGCAAAGTAAAAATGTTTGCCTGGATAAAAACAGGGAATCACACCAGTGAACCATCAGCTCGGTAGATGGTGGTGATGAAGTAAGGGCCTTGTTGATCACTACTTAACTTTCTTGAACGTCCTGCTTTACCTATGAGTTTCCTCTGAATCACCTGTGAGTTTCCTGTTTTACCTGAGAGTTTCCTCTGTATCACCTGTGAGTTTTCTGTTTTACCTGTGAGTTTCCTCTGTATCACCTGTGAGTTTCCTGTTTTACCTGTGAGTTTCCTCTGTATCACATGTGAGTTTCCTGTTTTACCTGTGAGTTTCCTCTGTATCACCTGTGAGTTTCCTGTTTTACCTGTGAGTTTCCTTTGTATTACCTGTGTGTTTCCTCTGTATTACAAATGAGTCCACTGTTTTTCAAACAAACAGAATAGGTGATGCAGTCTTTACAGAAGTTATCTGTGCTGTCAAGATGAAAATATAAACAGGTTGCCTATCCAACACAGTCGGGAAGGTCACCCACTGTGGGAATGTCATGTAGACTAATGTCATGTAGACTAAATTCTGAGTGAATGTCTTTGTGTCACTTAAAACTCATGAGCTTGCAGCTGTATTTTTATATCTGCATATATAGACTGACCCAAGAACACGTACAAATCCATGATCATGCCTGTCAGATAACACCAGGCTTGTATATTAGAGTTTGAAACCTACAGCCATGTTAGCAATGTAGAGCTTCTGTTTGGTAAATGAACATTGGCATTCTAACTGCATTCATTTAGCAATGGATGAAACATCCTGCCACACTGAGGCCAAAGGAGCTGGCTGGTTTATTTGTGCATCTGTGGAGCTGGTGAGTCCATCATCACTCACTTTTTATGTGGTGATCTTCAAAGCATATTTGCCTTAACAATGTATTCCATTCTCTTTTAAAAATGTATCTGTTTTTGTGTGCAGATGCTTTAGAAAAGAAGGACATCCTAATGGGCTAAATTATGTCCAAATAACTACAGGTGAAATTCTGAGACACCCCAAGGTGACACAGCATGTCCATAACTAGCACTGGAAGACAAATAACCCTAGAAGAAGCTCAGCTTCACTGATTGGCAAAGACAGCCGTTGTCCCCACTCGTGTCCTCAGCTTCCTGCTAGAATGGGACAGGCAGATGTATGTCATGTTGCATTACCCTCTCCCAGTCTGGGCTAACTCTGCTCTCCTGTTTATTGGCAATTAAGGTGTCTTAATATCAACCAGAGGACTACTAAAATGAAACAGGTGTCACTAAAATAAAGCATCCATTGTCAAATAAAACTGTACATGCCAAGAAATGTGCAAAGTATTAAAATGTCTCATCTGTCACAAGAATGTTTAAAATATTTTTGTTCTTTGTAGCAGTGACACATGAGTAAACAAATGAGATGGTAGGTGTTGTAATGATTAGATTTTGATTTGTTTCATTTTTTGTGGCTGGGTAAAAGTTTTTCAATAAGATTATCATTAATTTTTTGCTATTCATATAATTTATTAATGTACAAAAGAAAATGTTGCTGTGAACCAGACAGTTTAGGGGCTGTGTTGATACTTCACCAAAAGCAGGATGAAAAGCGTGATGTAAAGGCTGTTTAAAAAAGGCTATTCAATGCTAATAAATTAGTTATTATTTTCAGAAAGTTTTTTCTTCATTTATTCAGATGGGAAATTCATTGAAAATAGACAAAAGAAGTGAAACTGAAGGTCAGCACCCAATCACACACACTCAATATCAGTGATGCTATATACAAAATATGTCATAAACTGTAAACACAAAGATTTGACTGGAACTTCTTGTTTTGATTTCTACACACTGGTGTCCCATTAAGAAGTAAAGCCCTTAGATGTGATCCGGGAAAAGTGTCTTAGGAAAAACTTAAAGTAAATACAATGTATGTCTCTCAGGTTTATGACTGTGAAGAGAGAACAACTAATTACACAGCACTAATTAAACATGCATTAGTTACACACCAGTAACTATCAGTTTGTGCCCCACTGTTGGCGTGAAAGTCACTATAATTATCTAATTCTTATGGCGCTCAAAGGCAAAGCACTGGTATATCCAACAGAGCTGATTAATACATAAACTCCAAATCATTCCCTACGATCCCAGAATGCAGGCCTTCTTACACACCTACATAAAAGTATTGGCGCTAGAGCCCTTAGTTACAGAGCCCCTAGTCTGTGGAATAGTCTGCCTGGATACGTACAGGATGCTGAATCAGTCTCAGTCTTTGAAACCCAACTGTAGACCAACTTCTTTGATTTAGCTTTTCCACAACAGTCCCCACAGCCTACTGTAATTACTGCTGCTGGTGCTCCTGTACATGCCAATGTACCTGTGGTATTTTGTTATGGGACTGCCAGGGTTTGTGTTATATACCAACCCCTCTCTGCTATCCTTCAGTATCCATGTGTAACAATTGAGAGGCGGAGGCGAGGTTCAAATACAAAGAGGGCGTGTTTACTGGAAAGCAGGACAAAAAAGGCTTACAAATAGGTCCAAACAGGGGAAACAATAACAAGGTTTCTAATCTTCCATACTCTTCATCTACATTTAACAACTGGTAAAGGGACTACGGACAAAGGAGAGAATATATAGAAGACATGAAATAAGACCCAGGTGAACGTGATAATTGAATTAGCTGAAAAACTCAAGTAGAAAGGAATGCAAGAAACAAAGAGAGAACATCGGCACCTAGTGGTCAGAAGAGGTCACCGCAGGTGCAGGACGTGACACCATATGTGTACCTGGTGACCAACTGGGCACAATTTGAGCGGGATGGCTTGTTGGAGCTGCTGACACCCAGTATATCTCCTGTATGGGGTCTTCACCCAAGGTATACAGAAAGCTACTCCTACACCTGGGGCACAGAAGGACTCTATAGTGCTATTTACAGTCACAGTCTCCATTTTCACCTGTATATTCTGTATTGTTAGCATGCCCAGGAGGGGCTGGGCAGCCAGTCAAGTTTGGGCCCCCAGAGGTTTTGGTTCCTCTCCTCCTGGCTTTAACTTTAACATCTTTAAGACAGAAGCTCATCTACATCACGAGTCGGCGAAGCGTCGGCCTCTACGGAAAGGAGAAGCCTATTAGTCAAAGGTAACCAATACTTAGGTCTCTCCCCCAGGAAAGAAAATGGATTAAACAGCATAAAGGAGTAGCAGGGGTCACCCAAAAGACAGACTCATAAATTGCAGAAAAAGCAGCCCCCATAAGCAGCCTCTCAGACCCCGCAACTCCTCTCCCTGTCTCTGTTTGTGTGATCCCACAGTATCACGTCAGGAAGCTAATAGCTTTTCCAGGACGAACACCGACCACATTCTCTAAGTTACTTTTTCAGAGTATAAAGTAAAAACGGAGTGTGCATGTGAATTTGATATGCCAATTAAAGAATGTGTTGCAATACGATGTTTGCATGTGCTGAAGGGAGGATCATTACAGTGTAAAGTAGCACTCCTTCCTTTACGGGAAAAAAGCCAACGTTTAGGAAGAGCTCATTTAAACCATAAAGTAAACAAAAGACAAAGCGGTGCTCAGAGCGCAGGCCCGTCCTCACAGCTCAGCACTGACACTCTGGCACGCTCTAACATTTCTGAATAATGTTTTAACTTCTCTCTTACAATAAATAAGAATTTCTAGCTGCAATGTACAATTTTTAAAAACAAGGCAGTACCTCTATCCTACTTTGTTTATGCTATAAATCCAAGAAGCTGAATAAAAGAAATGTTTTATCAGTATTAATCCATTTTAAATTTGCCATTCAAGTTTACCTGTGTCATCATGTCTCCATGCTGGACTTAAGTATGGAACTAAAAAAGTGAAACCTCTGTTCACACTATGGGAGATGAAGGTCATACCCATGAAACTGGCAAAGACACGTTAATAATACTGTACTCAGTATTACCACCTGGTACTCAGTATTAACACCTGGTACTCAGTATTACCACCTGGTACTCAGTATTAATGCCTGGTACTCAGTATTACCACCTGGTACTCAGTATTAATGCCTGGTATTCAGTACTGTTACCATATGACCATTAAATATGACTTGTGTGAGTTGATGTGTTCCATTCCCTGTGTCACTTCATTAAGTCGCTGTGAGTCCTGCCTCTGCCTCCTTCAGCAGCACAGCTGTAGCTGCTGCTTAAGGCTAGTTAGCTGATGCTGGTTAAACCTGCTAAGCCTGCTGAGCTGCTGCTTAAACATGCTAAGCCCGCTGAGCTGGTGCTGCTTGTCACCTTGGTTTACTATACATTTGGTGGCTTTGATTGAATTTGACAATCTATCCCCATTGAATTACATCATTTGACTATATTATATTAGGTAATTTTTTTATATCATAAAAGTGTGATGAAATATAGGTTTACATGCATTCACAATTCATGCTAAACAAATGTTTATTCATGGAATCCCATTACTTTAAATCTTTAGGATAGGATAGAATAGGATAGGACAGGGTAGGACAGAGTAGCGGTTTTATTGTTATTCCAGCTGTATACAGCTGGTACAGTACACAGTGTAACTAAACAACATTCCCCGAAGACACAGGGTGCTACATAAAACAGCACAAAGGACAACAACACAAGACTACTGAGAGAATATACAAGGTGCAGAAAAGACAAGCAGGTAGTAAATAATGTGATTAGCTACTGCTGGACTATGTAGGGGCAACAACAGAGCTACTGCTGGACTATGCAGGGGCAACAACAAGCTACTGCTGAACTGTGCAGGGGCAACAACAGAGCTACTGCGGGACTATGCAGGGGCAACAATAGGGCTACTGTGGAACTGTGCAGGGGAACAACAGACCTACTGCTGGACTGTGCAGGGGCAACAACAGACCTACTGCTGGACTATGCAGGGGCAACAACAGACCTACTGCTGGACTGTGCAGGGGCAACAACAGACCTACTGCTGAACTATGCAAGGGCAACAACAGAGCTACTGCGGGACTGTGCAGGGGCAACAACAGAGCTACTGCTGAACTATGCAGGGGCAACAACAGAGCTACTGCTGGACTGTGCAGGGGCAACAACAGACCTACTGCTGGACTGTGCAGGGGCAACAACAGACCTACTGCTGAACTATGCAGGGGCAACAACAGAGCTACTGCTGGACTATGCAGGGGCAACAACAGACCTACTGCTGGACTATGCAGGGGTAACAACAGAGCTACTGCCGAACTATGCAGGGGCAACAACAGAGCTACTGCTGGACTGTGCAGGGGCAACAACAGAGCTACTGCTGGAATGTGCAGGGGCAACAACAGAGCTACTGCTGGACTGTGCAGGGGCAACAACAGAGCTACTGCTGGACTGTGCAGGGGCAACAACAGAGCTACTGCTGGACTTTGCAGGGGCAACAACAAAGCTACTGCTGGACTATGCAGGGGCAACAACAGAGCTACTGCTGGACTGTGCAGGGGCAACAACAGAGCTACTGCTGGACTGTGCAGGGGCAACAACAGAGCTACCGCTGGACTATGCAGGGGCAACAACAGAGCTAGTGTAAACAAGATGTAAACATAACACAGACAGCAGTTAGCAGTGCCAACCAGTTATAATAATGGTTATATACATTATTTCAATTCAATATTTAATTCAGTGCCTTTCACAAGAGAGGCACCTCAAGACAGTTTACAATTATTGGAACAGAAGACGGCAAAGTTAAACCTAAAATTTCAACAAAATAAAAAGAAAAAAATTCATTTGCAAAAATTTTTTACATTTTATCCATTTAGCAGATGCCTTTACAGTGAATGAGTACATAAACAGATTGGCCTGAGTGACAACAGAACCGGTAAACATCGTCCAGCATTGAACAGCAACAGAACAGGTAAACATCGTCCAGCGTTGAACAGCACAACTATAGATCCAGGGGGCGTGGCAGCATGAGTCTGTGTAGAGCCGGGATCCAGGGGGCGTGGCAGCATGAGTCTGTGTAGAGCTGGGATCCAGGGGGCGTGGCAGCATGAGTCTGTATAGGCAGTCAGTGAAGAATATGACACATGGAGAGACTCTGAAAACTGATTTGTAGAGTTTGTGTTTGACAGGACAATAGAATAGAATAGATTTCCTTTATTGTCATTGTACAGTTAAGCACAATGAAATCTGGGTGCAGCTCTCTGTAAGTGAGAAGCACGGG
>JABJVR010005608.1:0-13348 GCA_025773905.1 Chitala chitala | reverse complement strand
GAGCACCCGGAGAAAACCCACCAAGCACAGGGAGAACATGCAAACTCCACGCACACAGACCCAAGGCGGGAATCGAATCCCAGGCCTGGAGGTGCGCAGCGACAGTGCTAACCACCACGCCACCGAGCCGCCTTTGTTAAAAAATGTCTGCTTAAATATACTTCTGCAAAACACCTGAGGTTTTTCTCCTGGGATTCAGATCCTGCAGCTCTTCAACTATGCCAGTGACGGGTGAGGAACCCAGTGACGAAAGCTGTTCCCTGCCATGTGTGCACCATCTCAGTGTGCCGTGCTAACAGTGGAGACGGTGCTCACTTTTTGCATGGCACTTGGCTTGGCGCTGGGACGGCTGAGGGGCCTGGAGATGGGAGACACTTCAACGAGGATGGCATCGACTAATGTACATCCACAGATACAGCCTCTCTTGGTCCTGGGAGCATCCTGCCCCCCCTGCTGTGAGTCGGCAGATGGGTGGGTGTACTGGTCCTGGGTATGTCTAACACAACATTTTGCCAGACCAGCATCACCACAGAAATGTGTTTTAATCTTGATTTTAAAAAACCAAATAATCTTCTATTTGTGCTCAGTGCAGCCCACTGAATGCTGTTAACACAGAACTCCTACAGCCCATAGGTGTCCTTTCCTGAAATCTGTGGTTCTCTGCCAGTTAAAACAGGGCCAGACTGGAATTCCTCCTCCTCCTCCTCAGGATGTAGTTCTGGTAAGCACCTTTGAGACCAGGTGGCATATAGCTTGGCTTTAGCCATATATATAATTTTTTTTAACAAACTAGATCACATCACTGGTTCCGTTACCAGAAACTGCCTGCTTCAAATCCCAGCTGACACCCCCAGAAACGGTGCGGCGTTTATAAATGATATTTTTCTTATTTGCAGCATGGGTGCTGTTTAAATGCACTCAAGTGAACAAATAAATATTATTTTTGCTGGGCTGCAGGCAAGTGCTGCTGGGTAATTTTGTATGAAAAGCCTGTTGCGTTTTCACCAAGGGCGATATGCAGCTATAGCACCAGAGCTACATTCCCTTATGGCAGGTCTGTTTCCATCACAAAGCAGCATTAGCCTTTGATGTACTGCCCACACTGCCCTGTCCGCGTGATGAATGAATTTAATTTCTTGGATTTACAGCTGACGTTTCTATTCCTGCTATTTATGGCACATGTTTTAGGCAAGCGAGAACTGGCTCACACATGCCTATCATGGTACCGTTACTCCACACTGACCTTAAATGCTGAAGTTTTTCTTGCGTGGATTTACAGGCAAGCTTTTAGCGACAGGGGGTGGAACGTTTGTTGTTTCTAGGCCATAAACTTTCATGCCACACCTCACTGTGTCGGGACAGAAGTACTGCACCTGTGAAGCCTGAAACAACAGGTTTTTTTTTTTGTGCACGGTCACCAAGACAACGGGCCAAATTTAATGTATACAGAGACAAATCCAGTCACATTCTCAGCCTCTAGCAGTAACCTGTGCCATCTTTTGACACATGATCCACGCTCAGATGTAAGAACGGCGTGAGTGTGGGCTGGCGTCGTACGTCACTCAGTCACATGTTCAGGCCTGGCTCCCCTGTAAAAGCCTGGGAGGTACCCAGCACTTCAGGCAGGACATAGTGTGTGACACTGTCAAACTAGGTGGGCACAGGACAAACAGGTCACTGTAAGACATTCTGTTCCCATACATCATGTCAATGATTGGAATTACATGTGTTTTTTTCCTCATAATAAGGCCATTCTTATGTAAACTGTTTCATCTAAACCCATGGGCGAAACGGGGAAATTTCCAGTAAATTCTGCTGGGTCTGAAATATGTGTCATTGCAACAGCAAGCGAGCCTGGACAGGGCAGAAAGGCCTGGAAGCATAGATTATGAATTAAGGTCTTTCAGGTCTCCTGTCCTTGAGGGGTCAGGAGACATGGAGGCAAGCAAGCAGGCATGTATACAAATGGGCAGGTATGTAAACAGACAAACAGACAGGCAGGCAAGACAGACAGGCAGACAGATAGACAGTCAGGCAGGCAAGACAGACAGGCAGACAGACAGGCAGACAGTCAGGCAGGCAAGACAGACAGGCAGATAGGAATGCAGACAGACGAAGAAGTGGGTAAAAGGACTGACAGCCAGGCAAGTAGGTAAGTAGACAGACAAGATGCATAGGCAGACAGACAGACAGACATGTAGGTAAACAGACAGGCAAGTGAGCAGACAAGCAGGCAGGTGTTTGTTAAGCAAAGCTTCCCTTGGCAGGGCAGACCCGCTTATTCCACTAGTGGTGGAATTATCGAGGTGATCTAGACTACTGCTCCCCCCTTTCACTCCCTACCTGGTTCTCAACAAGTTCACCCTAAAGGACACCAGAAGCTTGTGTGTGAAGTCAGAGTGACACAGCGTAAGCAGTAGTGTGTGTTTGGGAGAGCTAGTCACCTTGAAAATTGTCTGTCCTGACTGAGGAAGTAATCATTTGTGTTTTTTTTTGTAAAGTGGCACCCCTTAAACTTTCCTTTGCAACAGGGCTCTATTTCCTAAACCACGTAGAACTCATTCCACATGTGAGTGAACTTTATCTCCAGGAAATTGAATTTTCTCATAGCCAGAGAGAACAATCTGCTTACACGTCTGTTTTTTACTACCAGTACTGTTCAAGTTGTTACATAAATTACCAGAGAAGGGCATGTGGAACTGAATGGCAATCCGAGCTGCAGGGGAACACATCTGCTAAAGGTAGGGATGAAACCACTCCTTAACAAACTGCTGCATGCTGGATGGTGACAGGCACTCACAGCAGTGGAGGTGTTGTCAGGTCAAAGGAGGATAGAATTGAGGACTGCATTGAAATCAGGCCAGAGCGACACCTTTGCTGATGTGGATAGAAATATGTGTTGGTGTTTTGGAGACATCTGTGGATGTTCTGGGTCTTGCTCCCCCTTGCCAAAAGCTGCAGAGATGCATTGAGGGAGCACCAGTGCACAATGTTTGATTATAGGGCTGAAGAGTTAGAAGGGTGGCACAGGGGGGAGTGAGGGACACCACCAGCCCCGGGGCTTGCAGCCAGCATGAATTGTACTGGGCGGCTTTCCGGCACTGCTTCGCTTTTCGTGCCTGTCTCCAACCTGACCCTGTCCACTGAGATCAGGAGCAGAACAAAAACAACTGTGAGGATGTCCCTTATATGACGATTTTGGTTCTGGGTATCCTTCAGGGTTCCAGTGTAAGAATGTGGTGGGGGATGAGAAGGACTGGTAACAACACATTTCTCAGGAATTAAAGATTACACTTCTGTATCTGGCATTCCCACTAACTCACACTGATGTGTCATTCTGATTCCTTGGAAATTTCCGCCGGACCCTGTGACTCAAGATTTTGAAGATGTCTCTCTCCCGTTTCTTCTCCATTTCTCAGCAGTGACATAATCCAGCTTGCTGTCCACACCAGTGACGAAAAGAGTGTGCGGGCTCCCAGTCTGTCTGTAGATCTGACAGGGGCAGCAAAGCTCATGGATCTGGTTCTGGTAACCATTGGGGATTGTGGTCCACTGCTCACTTGTTGTAGCTGAAACTGAGAACGTGCCCAGGGTCTTGGGGATCTGCTGCATTATAGAGCTCCAAACTGAACTGTGCTCTTCTTGTTTCTAGGTCACAGATTTCTCAGTCTTCAGTGCGTCTGCTTTAGTGCGGCTGATAGTGAGAACCAAGCAAGGCTTCTGTCTTGGTTTGACCCATTTTGACCACAGATGCCTACCGGGTTTCTCCAGATAGAATGAGCGGCCTGTAGCCCCGGGCGACGTGCACAGCGCTCTCATCCTGTGATTACACCGTGTCATCTGAGTCCGCAAGAGGGCGAGGACCCACACTGTGCACTAAAACACCTCTGTGTGGAGGAAAAACTGGGGGAAATTAGTGCTGCCTTTGCCCTGGGGCGAACAGAAGGGCTGCTGGGTGAGTAGGGATGGCCTCAGGGCACGTCACAGCGGGTCTAGGGTCTGGCAATTGGGCAGGCCTAGAGATCTCCTCCTCAGGGTGGTTGGTCCACTGCTGCTGCTTATACTGCACATGTAGCTGCCTTTCCTCTCTGCCGCCGTGGTAACAGTGCAGCCCACAAACCTGCTCAGCATCATCTCCCTGTCTGGCCTCCTCCCAGTGGAGTCGGACCAGCACACTTCTGATATGGAGCACATGTTGACCCAACAGGTGCCGCGAATTAAACCAGCCTCCCACAGATTGTCCACGCAGAGATTAGCATTTCACCGAGCTACTGGACTGCTGGTTTGGTTATCCATCATAGAAAAAAAATAGTAAATTAAAAAATCAAGCACAATATAAAACAGAAATATTTAAGTCAAATCAACTTAATGCATACAATAACATTTTAAACAATATTGTTACTCGACTATCTCTAAAAGTACATCCTGCTGTCTTGAAAGTTATCATGTTCCATTTGAGGTATCACAGTGTCCTGTAAAGCTTTAGCATATAATTAGGTAATAAGCTTATGTTTAAGATAAAAATATTATACAGAGCACTGTTTAGTATACTGTACAGTATTGTGGGGAAAATAGTCTGTAAATGTACTTTCCATTTAATACACTTTGCCAGTAACAGACTCCACCTCCTTCATGCAGTGTTAAATTGGGGATGGAAAGCAGCAAACTGCCCTAGCCTGTTCTCTGTGAACACTTTTGCTATATCTCATTGCCTATTTATGACCTTAGTGCTATAGACTGACCTTAATTATCTGTACAAAGGCCTAAGTATAAGATTCATTTAAATTTAATTTCCTTTTAAAATTGTACTGTTCTGTGCTTTTTCCGGGAAGAAGTTATGCCACAGAAATAACTGTCATTGACTGTATTACCTGTGACACTGTGTGATGCACACCTGTATTGAAACAGGTTGGATGTCGTGGTGTTTACTATAGGCATGTAAAGATGTGTTACTGATTATTTGTCCCGGATTGAGACTGTGTTGAGCCCTAATGGCTCCAGTAGAAGAAGTCATAACAGAGTCAGGATTGAACATCAAGCCAACTAATCCAAGTTACCTTGGCTTGTACAGTATAACTGCAGGTGTGCTATGGTGTGCTGCGTGTTTGCAGTGAACTTCTCTGTTCTGCTCCTCCCACCCTGACATATAGAGGCAGCGTATGTCCCGCTGCATGGTGGGTATTCTGCATACGGCTGTCCTTCACCACGCTCTTGCCGTCACGCTGGCCTTGTTGTTCCACCTCCTACGTGGTAATTACCGGAACCACAATTAGAACGGGCGCAGTGTTTGTAGATGGAAAAAAATGAAGCGGTAGGCTTTGATTGAGCGGTTAAGTGGCGGCTCTTGAAGGGAGGCTGCACGGTTCCACATTTATACACACAAACACACACACACACACACACGCATACACACATATACATACACATACTACATATGCACACACAGAGCACTGTAGATCACAAACCATTGCCATCTAGTGTTCAGTTAGAGGACAGGAATTTTCTAAAAGATCAGACTACAATTACATTACATATACACTCATTCATTTAGCAGATGCTTTTATCCAAAGTTACTTACAACATTTCACATACGTTACAGCGATGCTGGTTTTCCGCATTTAACCCATCCCCCCTGGGGGGAGCAGTGGGCAGACGAGTTTATAAGCTCTCTGACCTGGGTGTTTGAAATGGGATATACACAGAATATTTTTAAAGATGTTTGGTGAATTCCATTAATTTTGTTATTATTCACGACTCTGAGAAGGAGGACGTTGCTTCTTGACCAGCTGAACCACACTGTCCAAACGTGTGTGGCCCCCAAAAGCCCCTTTCCCTGAACCCACCCCTTGTGTTAATTTCTGTGCCATCACGTCACTGTAGCATTTTTATCTGATATTCTCTCTATGAGGACATCCATACAGCATCTCCACCCCCTGCAGACCAGCTGGTCACAGCAGGCTCAGGCTGCTCCCCGCCATGTTTATGTTTTCGCACGCAGCAGGTGTTATGTCCGTAAGCCCCTGCTTGCACACATGTTACGGCTGGAGTCATGGTGAGTCTGAGTCACGGTGTGTACCTAACACTCACACCTGGTGGATCCACACGTACACCGAGGGTGAGTCACCCAAAGCTGAGCCGGGCCCAGACTGTCAGCCCTGCCTGGGGGAGAGGTGGGGGCACTGCACCCCCTGTCAGTCATGTGACACACCGGGAATCTGGCACAGATGTTCTTCGGTGGGTGAAGTTAAACAAAAAAGGGTCACCGCTCATGGTGTTAAGCTATAGCTAATGTGGCTCTGATGCGTTCCTAAAAAACTCAGCATGTGTGTTCGGAGAGACAGACAGACAGAGAAAGACTCCACCCTTCTTGTGTAGGTTACAGATCCAATCTAACCGCATGATGACGTGTTGGACGAATGGGGCAAACTTCAACACTGCTGAACATCACCACTTAACACAATGAATAATGGCCTGTGAATCAGCCAGTGAAATTATTTTGCTGAAAAAAAAGTAGTTATTACTCATTTCCTGCACATCACCTAGTCTGGGTAGTTTATGTCCATATCTGTTTGTGGAGAGGGTATGGAGCTACAGTGCTTTTGTCTATGGGCCAGTAGGTTAGAAGTCCACTCTCCTTTTGTTTATTACTGTGGTTAAAAGAGAGTCCCATACCCATTCTGTGTGTGTGTGTGTGTGTGTGTGTGTGTGTGTGTGTGTGTGTGTGTGTGTGTGTGTGTGTGTGTGTTGTTCCTAGATGAATGGCGCATCTGCCAGGAGGTTAGGGTTTGACAATGGGGCAGGCGACAGAAGGCCTGGGGAGCTCGTGCCTCCACACTGCACCCCCTACCCAGCCAGCCTCCATCTGGCCCGTGCCTCAACAGATGTTTCTGGGGAGGGTGGGAAGAGAGTCCTTGCCCTCCCCTCACCCCATCCACACCGCCCTGTGTCCATAATGATGCCTTTCATTCACCAATGCCTGATACCCCCACACAACCAAGTAATGTGTCCATTACGGTCGGACCCTCGCCGCTCTGCTGGCGTCCCTGAGTGTGAGAGAGCGACACAGGAGCATGCGCACAGCCCCCGGCATTCCACTGCCGCGCCTCGCTCCCACACCAACCTGCCGACTGCCACTTCTTCATCATCCATCCTCCTCCCTGTCCTCATGCAGAGCTTGCTGGTTTCGGGACAGAATGGGGAGCAGGACACCTGAGAACGAAGGCACCAGGGTTCTTTACTCCATGACAGACCAGCTTTACTGGCTGCTGTATATCTCAGTTTGTCCTTCACTGGAAAAAAAGATGCTGGGAAGGGAAACAGCTGCAAGGTCACAGCCTGAGGCTTGAGTTGGGCCTACAAGCCTTTCTGCTGCTCAGGGAACATCTGTCTGAAATGGCTCAAGGCCAGTTCCTGGAGGATGGCTTGTGTCCTGGGAATGGTCCAGTGCTACTTCATAGTTGCAGATCACTTATTTTATACCACAGTGAGGCAAGAAAACACTTGTGGCTCATAAACATTTAAATTTGTGAAATAAACTCAGAGAATATTCTTTTTGGTATACGTGTAGATCCCAGTAAGGATATAGCAAGGAGTGACAATAGAGGGGAAAAAAAGTTCTGATTACAATTACCTACAAACCTCTGCAGGCCTCTGGAATAGCTAAACAAAGAGAGCTCGTTTAGGACTGACTAACTAAGCGGTTGTTTCTAATGAAACTAGGAGCCTCTCTGCCTACAGTCCATTACTGTGACTTACAATATGACACAAGCAGAGGTGCTCCTGTGAAATGTGCCCCAGGCAGGACCTGACAGTGACAGGGGCCTAGACCCCATTTCCTCTCCTCTCCTCTTCTCTCCTCTCCAACACACTCTCATGCAGACTGCTCAATGTGACCTGGTATCTCACAGCATGTCTGAGACAGGGACGCTGCAGCAGTGCCCCTCTGCACTCCATGCTCGCCGTATCGATCGCATGGCTGGTAAGCCCCCCCATAACATTCACGATTCTGTCTGGCACTGGGGAACAGTTCAGTGGAGACACTGAGAAATTGTGCGGCGCCAAAAAACATGTAATTTTAGCACCAGCTCCATTAGACTGGCGTGCCCTTCCATTTTCACAGAGATCAGACGGAAGGAGTGAGGACATCATCTTATCCTGAAAGAATCTCATGTACAGGAGGAGGCGGAGGAGGCGGAGGAGAACGATGGCAAGATGGGAAAAAGACTGAAGAAAGCAAGTAGCTCCTCCCAATCCGTCCTGAAATGTGAGGGGTGTAATCTGATTTTGGCCAGACTTATTGTTAACTGGCTTTTACGTGTAACATTTATATTTGTATTATCCATTTACTTTAGAAGTTTTCTGGCAGACTGTGGTGCCATTTCTGCAAGAACTATTTCAGACATTGTCATTTTTTATTCTAAAAACTTCTCCCTTATTTCTGGTATTGCTTTTTTTCTGAGAAACACTCCATACTCACCTCCAAGATTAGAGAGATTATTCTCCCATATGTAACGGACTCCCACATGACCAAACAGGCTCTGCCTCTGTGAGACGTGACTGACGTCTGTGGTCTTGAGGACGATCTTCCACGTCACGGCAGAGCGGATCCACACGGTTGACCTTGTGCAGCTCCGGGTCGCCACGAAATGCCAGGGATCCTGGAATACATAAAGGGACAAAAAACACATGTTCGTTTTCATTGGTGGATGAATTACAGTTTCTTCTCTTACAGTATCTTTCCTGGACTATCTCATTGGCTGTGGAACATGTCAATCTAACGACTGTCAGTCAGTGTCAGCAGCCCATGGCAAGGTTCTTCTTGGGTGTTCTGACATGATGTTCCTAATGGAAACTTCCCCTCCCCCCACCTGCAGTGTTCTGCCTGCCATGATGTAATCATTATTTTCCATGTTTGTTTTCTTTACAGAAACCCACCCCACTGAGATACATTGGCGTTATCATTCTTTCGCACCTCTGCCACCCTGTTTTCCGACAGCCTTCACTAGTGAGTTAACGACAGGACAATGAGCTGATGTTAGCAAAGGTGGAGCTCACTGCCACAGGTTCTGGGCTGTATTCACCAATAAAAACAAATCGTCTTCCAGAAGAGGTCTGATAAATCATTTTATCTCATGTTTTGCAATGTTTTCCGTGTGATTATCTTGGCGTGAGAGCCACGAGGCTTGTAAAATCAGGTGGACCCCCATCTCAGCCCGCAGCCATGATCTGTCTCAAAACTCCTGTTTTGCTTGAACTATGTTATCATGGTTCACTGCGAAAACACAGAATTGTTCTACGCTGTGGTAATCTCACTACTGTTTATGGGGGATGTTACGGATGAGTCTCTAGAGCAAGGTGTGGTATCCTTAACTTTGAGAAATAGCGGACCTTTAGCTGTTTATTTCTCTGTTGACTGTCTCAGAAGAACTAGTGCTCTCTGCACTGACTTGTGACTGGGTGCCTGTTTGTGTTCCTGGGTTGTCTGGGGTTTAACAGGAAAAGAAAGGAAACATGGCCTTCCTGGGTTATCACCTGGTCATGTGACAGGAACAAGAGGATGCACTGCTCTCCTTATTCCCCAATACCCTCCAGTGGTTGATCACAAAGAGTGGAGAAGAGGACATGCTTCCTACGGCCTTAGCAATGGAGGACTCTCTGACTTTCTAAGGGTGCTTCTCTGAAATTGGCCCATGACTCCCCTTCTGGTCTTGAGGTGTCACTGGAGCACAGAGTCACGCATGGCTTCAGTAATGCAGCACAAGTGCTGAGGCCCTTTTTCAGTGTGAAAGATCAGGATGGTATGAGTCCCAGGGTTCAAGCAAGTGGTCATTGCAAGAGCATTACTCTGCGGTTTTAATCATGACCTGGAGCAGCCTGAAGGGATAGTCACTACCACTGGCCTGCTAACTTTATTAGCCACTGAATCAATGCTACTCCAACAACATCACACTGGATGTAGAGGTACTTACCTACCACTGCAGAGCACAAACTAAAAAAATTAATGTGGAAATTGAAAGGAAGGTCTCAGTGATGGAACGTTAACTAGAAACTTTGGGGTCTAAAAAAATTCCACCTGAAATGTGCGTGGTATAATGACATTGCCAGCAAGGAGGACGAAGGGAGGGTAAAAGGGGCTTGTAATGTTGACCTGAGGACTGCTCTTGATGCAGAGTGGTTTATAATGAACCTCAGCCCACCCCGAGCTCCTTTGACCCTATGCTGGACAGAAGTGGGCAGTGGAACAGACGGTAGAGGTTGTAATTTGTGCTCCAGTTCACCTTACACAATGAGCTATAAATTTAAAGCACAAAGGACCTCCTTCCTGGTGCCTACCCTCGACACTCACCCTCCAGATGACAGAGGTGGAATTGTCAAACTGCAGATGTCTGACAATGCAGCCTTTTTAGTACCAACCTTGGAAGATCATCTCTTGTATATCTGCACCTCCCCCACCATACAGACAAAAACCCCCACTCTTTGTATCACAAAGACCAACCAAAATGATAGTTTGATCATTGGTGCTGGGGAATGCCATCTGCAGCCCTGTGCGGGGCGGTTATCAGTGCTAGTGACCAGCCTGTGATAATTTCCTGCCCAACCAATTGAGGGCCACAGGCTTGTAGATAAGCAGGGCTAGAATCCAGATTACCTGAAGAGCAGGCTATGTGAAAAGGCCTCAATACCAAGGTCTTCTTGTGGTCTAAGGAGAGTGGGCAGCACATGTTCTGAATTTTTTGAGAATTTTGATAGGCATCTGACTAGGGGGAGAAGACACACCTTTCCTGGGAAGACAGCTGGCTATGTAGCACCTAACCACAATGAAGTGGGATGTGGATATAAAATATAAAATGTGTACATCACATGAAGCCAGTGTGCCATGGTATTAATGACACAAGCCTTCACTGAGTTTGGTGTATCAATAGAATTCAAGTAACTGGACCCCATGGATGGCAGAGATTCCATAGAAATATAAGGGTTTTTGGCCAGGTCAGAAGAGTTCAGTACAGTGTCTGTCTGTTGAGCTCGAGATGCAGTGTTTGCCAGAGATTCACTGCCATGTTGCTCTTTGATTTGTTCACATGGTACAAGCTTTTTTTGTAACGTGTGTTTGTGTGTACATGTATGTGGGTTGAGAGTTTTTAAGAACACATATGTGAAAATCCCCATAACAGATAAACTCTCTCAACCTTCCAAAACATATGACCGGCCTCTGGAATTAACATCACTTTGGAGAGACATGCTGTTTCCAATCCACAAGCGGCACACCTACGCCTCCACGGGTGACCTGTCAGTCACCAGGCACCGCCTTGGAGTCACAAGCGGCCTGTGACAGTGGTAACAGATGACTGACCCCATGGCAACCACAACCCACACACACTGCAGGGCCACTTCAGGATGGGATGGCTGCAAAATGTCGCAGGGAGAGAATACAAAGTTGGCTGCCTCATTTATTCCACTGCACTGTTATAACTAATCAAGGCTCTTTTCTAAACAATGCTCCAAAGAGAGTAAGGGACAGCTGTTCTGCTGGCAAACACAGAATAATGACGCCAGCGCACAGAAAAGCCACTGGATTTCTCACACGTTTCCTGACATTCTGAACACTGCGACTGAAAACGGTAGCCAGCAGTCTACCTGAGTTAAAAAGCACTTGCACAGCTATGGGAGACATGAACAGACAAGCTACATGTTTCCATGTGCGTTTCCATGGCAGCCTACTGTTTATCTTTAGGACAGCGTGCCAGGCAGACATACACCTGTGAGTCTCCTGCAGACACATCATATTTCCATCGTCGAGACACCCGAGCCCATAACGTGAAAGTTTTTCCATTACCGTCTTCTGCGGCCCGTGACATCTGTTTTAGCCCCTTTCTGCCGCACGCACCAGAGGAGCCAGGGACCGCCTTCAAACGAGCAGGTCTGACATCATGTACTGTGATTGGCTCATCGCAGTATCATTATATAGTTGTTGGGAAACTATTGTCTTCTCAGCAATGTTATTTACTAAAATTTACAAAAGCAATTAAAGACATCCTGAAACATAGCCTGGTCCTTTAAACCGGTTTGAGTGAAAATTAGTCCAGCAGAACCAAACTAAAGAAGGGTTTCTTGTTGACACTTTAATGGTTGTGCTTTTTTTTTTTTTTTTAATTAAAATTCAGCTTTTTCAATGGAGTTACACCTAGGCATCTGGCTACTTTTAACTAGTCCACACTTCTATATTTGGTTAGTGTGTTACATGTCATTGTAATAGTATTACTTTATTTACAATGTTAGACCTAGACTCATTTCTTCTCTGGTGCCTACAGCAGTTGAATCTCATCCTTAAAAGATCTTTATTGTTTCCAATGTTTAAATGCTGTTTATTTATCCCTCGTTTTATTGCTAATTTAACTTTTTGGCTTTTTAGTAGATTTGGCCTCTATCTTGCTGAGCTGAATCTTGTGCACTTTGGCTACTGGACAGCAACTTACTGTCAGATAGACTCCCAGATATTGTTGACTTTTTTTTAATATGCACGTGTACTCATTTGTAAGTCGTGATGGACAAAAGCGTCTGCTAAATGAATAAATGTAAATTTATGTTTTTCTGTTATTAGTTGTCTTTATACCATTTACTGATCTAAGTAGGTCAACTGTGGGAAAATTGCTGTTTAAATATTTATCACACTCAATGTGTGCTTCATGTTCTTGGTTCTAATGTACATCAAATCAATCCAACCTGATTCAGCCCGATTTGTCCTCAGCTGACCCTGTTTATTGGCAGCAAACTGAACAAAGGGTACCAGAGCACGGCCTGCCATAGGCTGGAGCCTTAAAGTCCAAACTGGTGTTATCTGGGATACTGTGCATTAACAAGAAAGCCCAGTGAGCAGGAAGAGGTGTTCTGAGAGTTTCAGGAAACAGGAAGTTAAACAGGACGTTAAACAGGAAGTGGTCCCAGAGAAGGGAGAGCGGCCACATTTCACACGAGCCTCGCTAATGTGCTGCTGGGGAGCTTTCTCTGAGTACATCAGCAGGAGGAAGGTAATTAGCCAACATCAATTAACTTCCTGAGGCAGACTGGAGTTGAAAGAGGTGCTGTTTACATTTTTCTGTCATTGGAAGAAAGGCTGCAAAGTGGACAGAGGGACTTCAGGAATGAAGAAAAAAAAAATGTTTAAGCGGTAAGAGGTCTTTAAAGGGCAGATCAGTCTCCCAGCGCTCTCGCAGAGCTCCGAAGGCACACTGGCCGCGAGTTAATGCACGCCAGAGAGCCAAACACACGGTCTGAAGATAACATGCCGGGAAGACAATTTACTCTTTCAGTCGAGAACAAAGCCAACAAATGCGTGAGGGGGCGGGGGTGG
>JABJVR010005607.1:0-13349 GCA_025773905.1 Chitala chitala | reverse complement strand
ACACACACACACACACACACACACACACACACACACACACACACACACACACACACACACACACACACACACGCTACGGGCAATTTGAACACTGACCATATGTCATGTCAGTGAATCTTAAGTGAAGAACAACTTTAACCTCAAAGATAGAGGCTGTCCAAATGCTAATTACAGTAAAGACAATATTTATAACCAAGGGTTGTTTTTCATTGCTATACTGACCTTAGACAAGTTGAGGGTATTTTGCTCCATTTGCTGGTTTCACACACAAAGTACGTAAAATACTAAAAATATTTAAAAGATTTGAATCAGGTATGTTAATCAGTGGTCTAAACTTTTTGTGTTATCTTGCAAATATTGCTTTTGGTCACACAGCAGTGTCTGATAACAGTCAGTCAGTCAGTCATCTTCAATACCGCTTCATCCTGTTAAGGGTCGCAGGGAAGCCTGGAGCCCATCCCAGGACACATAGGGCGCAGGGCAGGGGACACCCAGGGAGAGGCGCCAACCCTCTGCAGGGCACACACACACACACACACACACACACACACAGTACGGGCAATTTGGACACACCAATCAACCTAAGGTGCATGTCTTTGGACTGTGGGGGGAAACCAGAGAACCCGGAGAAAACCCACCAAGCACAGGGAGAACATGCAAACTCCACGCACACAGACCCAAAGCGGGAATCGAACTCCGGCCTGGAGGTGTGAGGCACAGAGAGAACATGCAAACTCCATACACTCAATGCTGAGAGCAAAATTTGATTCCAAGACCTTGGAGGCGTGAGGCTACAGCACTACCCACTAAGCCATCATGCTGCACCAATAAACAATAATAGCTGAATGAATTTTTTTTTACAATATATGTTTCCTTTTCACTTTTAAAGTGGTTGGCTGGTTCCTTACAGATGAGTAAGTCTCATGCATAATGAAACTCAGGTTAGTATTTTATCACATCATTATTTATTTATTGTTATGTTTTCGTTTTAACATAGTGTAGTCAGAGGACCACCTCAGGCATGTCTGCAAAGAGAACATGCTGCCTGAAATTTACTTCAGAAGAAGCTCCGTAAAGTTAAATCATCCTTCCTGAATAGAACAATCCATCAACAATGGGCCAAAAATTTATTAGTTGTTACAAGAAGGGGGAGAGGGGCACATGACCACACTCATAAGATTTGTCACCATCTCAGAGATGTCTTGCTTCCTGCCTGCTGGCAGGAGCTGAAAAGCAGGGATAATGTTTAGTAAATGGTGTTAATTGCATCCATCAGGTGGTCCTCCTGAGCCTGGTGGGGGTGCTTTTATGAACGCCCTCCAGCTGCATATACAGTAGCCCTGACTGCAAATACCTGAGGCCACCACTGCTTGTGCTGAGGTGTAAAGTCTAATCACTCTCTTCTAATCATGCTGGAGACATCCTGGCTTTCGGCAAATGACCCGTTCCGTATCCTGTCTGTCCGAACAGATTGGCTGTGACATTCTAGGTCAGATTTGTTCTCTGTCTGACACGCAGGTGTCAGCCGGGGTCCATTGAAATATTCAGGGGTCTAAATCACCTGACTGATTCATCTCAGCAAGGAGCTTCTCCTGTCATCTGTCTTCACTCCTGCGTTCCTTGTCTTAAAGGTCTCGAAGCTCATTAGCGCCACGAGAATGATTAGCGCGAATGAAGTTCAGAACGTTCGTGCATGTTTTACTTTCCTAATTCTGTTTGTAGCCACCAGTTTTGGGAAAACTGTAATGAGCATCAAAGAAGAAAAACAAGTGAAATGCTGGGCTGACAGAAGAGAACTTCAGCTTGACACCCAAAAGTGAAAATCATTGTTCCATTTGTGTCCGTTGTGTTTTCCAAGAGTGAGGTACATATGCATGTTAAATTTAAGCATCCTGAGCATGAATTGGACCTGATTACAGCTGCGCTTGCTTCACGCAGCAGATGAATGCAATGAACAGGTTGATTAATTGTGGTGATGTTCTTTGCACAGTATGCTTAAGTACAGAATGTTTGATGCACAGCAGTTAATTTCAGCAGTGCCTGAAACATCTGTGGTTCGAGCAATGTGTCACTCGGATTTAAGGTATTGACAGGTACACAAAAAGAGAAGTTTTATTGCTTTGGATTAAACATTTCGTTTGTAAACTTCCTTGGACAGAAACAGTTAAGTGTTGTGGCAATCCAGAAGTGTGGAACAACAGAATCAAGAGTTGCCGCTGACATTTGGGTGGCAGTCAGTCGTATTCGTTAGTTTATAATTGACTATGCAAGCTTGAACTTATACTGCCTGTCCAACACTCCATTTTATATCCAGATATGGCAGCAACATGGCTGCTCCACATCTCTGTTGCCTTAGAAACAATGACGTGTTGACTACTGAGGTAAAACATTGAGAAAATAGAAGGTATAGAAGAAAAAAGGAAATTAAGGATGCCTATATTCATCAGAAAAATTAATTCCTTGTTTTGTTTTTCTCATTGAATTTTTGATGTTAGTTTGAGCAATCCCCAGTTCTCTCTATTCAGTATTACTGAAATATTTTATTGTAACTGGTGCTCCAAAATTAGCTGCATGAGAAATCTGTAAACTTCAATCAGTCAGGCAGACTTGTGAAATATCAGTGTGGATCACAAAGCTTTGAATTTGAGTGATTTGTATAGGGAAGATTGAATCATTACTGCTGTGATTCTCTGAAGGAGAGACATACGCATCATGAATAGTGGTCCCGTGGCTGGCATAAATGTGGGGAGGGATGTCTCAGAGGTGACTGGACCTTCTCTCTGCAAATTACCAGCATGGTAATGCCAAACACAGACAGACAGCAAGAAGACACACAGAAAAGAAAGAAGTATTTACCTTGAATGAAATCGCAAACTTTACATTACATAAACACATGTACAGAACACAGGAAACCAAATTAAAAAATGACTCCACAGTGGGTGTATAAAACTTTTAAATGTGTAGGTAAAGACAAAATAAATAAGCCAAAGATTGAATAAGTTATAAAGAGGATTTTGAAATTTGGAAAGTAGGTTACAGCTTCACCAAATGAGGGGAGACTCATTATAAAGTCTGATGATGATGGTGGAGATGACCTTTGCTAGTGCTCTCTGGAACACTGCACTTAAGCGAGCTTGCTGCTCAAGGTGCTCCTCTGTTTAAGCAAAGTGCTACAGAGACGGTGTGTGACATTGCCTGTGATGGCCAGTAATTTGTTCACAATCCCCTTCCATACAGCTCCTGGCAGTGCGTCAAGGCTGACTCCCAGGTCACATCCAGCATTTTCGCTCAGTCCTTTGAGTGTGCTGGTATCGTTTCTGCCAATGGCAGTGCTGCAGAACACAAAGGTGTACTCCAAAGGGTTTGAGCCTTCATAAGTATAGGTGACATTCTCCATTCTTCTACTTGGAGTTCTTGTTAGCAGACCACTACAGCCCATTGTTCAAGTGCACTCCTTGGTATTTACCGTACTCCACAGCTTCTACATCCATCCCTTCAATAGTGACAGGTGACAGCGGGCCCTTAGATCTCTGAAGTCTATCATCGTTTTTTTTTTTTTAGCCTTTGCACTGCTCAGCTGCAGGTGGTTCATTTTGCAGCGCTCTGCAAAGCCCTTCTCCATAATCTTGTACTCAGTCTGCTGCCATTCCTCCAGCTAACCAGATATATGTTGCAGAAAGATCTGTTAAATTCCTTTTGCTTAAGTATAACTGACTCAAACCTGGTGCATGGTGTAGGCCTTCAGTAAACAACTTTTTTTATATGCTATGCATACTTTAAAAATTCATGTTATATGTCTCACCCACAGCTATCGCAGGGCTTCTATGTGGAAATTAACCTCCACACTCTTAATCATTTATCACTTCCTGTCCTGCTGTGTCCCTCGTTACACCAACCCTGCGGTGAGTCATCTTAACAGATGCCCAGTGCTAACAGGTCTCCAGTGTCTCCAGGCATATGGGGGCTTTCCTTGTTTGTGCGCAACCCCTTCCCACACACACAAACAACCGCACTAATCTCATGGCCAGATGAGCTGAGCTGCTCGATCTAATCTTGCCTGCCTCCAGCAGCAGCAGGTCTACAGAGACCCACAGAGCCCACAGTGCCTGCAGCTCCCTGGGGGTCTTTTTCTGACCATGGGCTGTCTGCAGAATTCCAGCTTTTCTTATTTATTTGTTTTTTTGTACTTATGTACAACACACGGCAAATGGAAGCATGGTGAGAAGTGGGACATCTTCCACACACTTCGCTTTTTTTTTTTGCTTATAATTTTTTTCCCCTTGCCATAGTTCCACCATTATGGCAGGCTGAAATTTGGGGTGCACCAGGCAGGGTAATAAATCACAGCATCTGTTGATGACAGTTCTAAATGAGCATTCTCATTGGGCCAGACAAGTACATCGCTTTGTGTGTGTTATTTACTTCAGGCTCTGCCGTGCCATCTGTAGACATGAAGCTGGCTGATTGCGTCTCTAGACATCAATAGCATTTTAAAGAGAGAACTCTCCTGCTTTCTTTCTTTCTTTCTTTCTTTCTTTCTAACATTTCGACTTCACTGTCACTTAAAGCACGCAGTCAAACCTGCCATTTGAAGCCACCGTTTGAAAATAACCTCATATTTTTACACTGTCTGCACCTGTCTGTTTTCATTTCAGATGTAAGCTCTGATTTAGAAATGGCCCTGCTAACAGCTTTTTAACAGCTTTTTAATCTTCAGATAAAAATATGTGTATTTTCTGATTGTTTATTTGAAAAGGATGCTTGTTTAGCACGGTTTAGCATCTTCCATATGTGTTTAATACATTAAACCTGTAGAAGTAGTCTTATTGCAGAGGATAATAAATAATCCATCCATCCATCCATTCTCTATACTGCTTGCCCAATTCAGAGGTTGCAGGAAGCCTGGAGCCCATCCCAGGAGGCACAGGGCGCAGGGCAGGAATAATAAATAATTCCAAAAACAAAAAAGTTAAAGAAAACACTGACGTAAAAACAATGTGAAAACATAAATGTAAAATGGTGTTTGTTAAAGGGTGCAGATATTACACGTGTAGGGATTAATTATAATTATACATGGAGTCAGAGACTGAGCCTTTTTGTGCATGTATACATGCTGTAGTTTTACGGGGAAGGATTAGAAGACCCATAGTCAATGGGGAGTCAAAGCTGACGAAACACTTCCTTCTCTCCTTCTTCTGGTCTTCCCTGACCTTTGCAATGTGGAGATATGGGTTTTACCTGCTGTATCTGTTGGATGCCTGCGCTGCTCACCTGTTCGACCACAAACATTACAGCTGACACAGGTGGCCCGCTTCGTGGAGATGGCAGGCGTGTGGCAGAGAAGGGAGACTGTGTGAGAGCATCTTATTTTTGAAAAAACACCTTAATCCTAGAAAAAAAGCAAGTCAATGATTGTCCAGGAAAAAAAAAAAGTCTTGAGAGGGTGGAGGAATTAATCGTCTTCATACAAACCCACTCCTGACTTATCAAAGCTCTGCTGTCACGTAGCGCCTTGGACTGAGGAGAACACAGGTGCGTGCGAAATGCAGGACTGGGACCCAGCTGCTAGGCAATTAGCTCATGAGTGGTCATTCTGCTTATTGAATGGACCAATCAGCGTATGGCGCACACTCAAGTGTGTCATTCTATATGGTTACCAGCAGGGGGCAGTGCTGACTCATTAGTCCAAACAGCAGGCAGCACTAGAACAGCTGCATGAGAAAGTCACCACTGCCTCTCTCCCATTATATATCCTGAAGCTTATAATATTATTTAAACTGCACACCTAGTCTTCACCCCATAAACCATTCAACAACACAACAAAGTAAAAAAAAAAAAAAAATCTCAGTAAACCCTTCAAAGCATAGTGTCACGTAAACAACAAATTTTTCCTGTAAGAAAACTCACCTTGAGATGTGGACATGTTTTAAAATAAACAGAAAGAAAGAAAAAAAGAGATCACATGGTAAAGGTGACATGAGCCTGAGGTTGGAAAGTCTATTAGGAGATACCGGTGACGGTTATTTCAAAGGCTTCCGTCGCTCGCGCTAAGGAGCTGCGAGGTGGCACTTGGCACGCGGAGCCCAGCCGTCGAGAGGGGACGCCCACGTAGAGGCTTCCTGACGAAGCGGCTCGCTTTCAGCCGCCACCGCTGAGCTACCATGGCACTAATTAAAGTTACAGCCGCCACGACTCGCCCACACCTTCAAAGGGATCCCGTTTGAGGAGAGAACCTCTCTCCGTTCTCCCTCAACGCTTCTTGATCAAAATGGAAGCCGTCAGCAGCTAAGGTAATTTATGACTTACTTTGCAGCAGAGGACAAGCATTTATTTATGTATATATTTCATTTTAGTTATTTATTCATCAGCGCTAATAAAAATCAACATCAACATCTGAAGAAGCACTGCTTTTAAAAGCATAAGCTTAGACGTAATTTGCATAAAAGGCAACGTATACGAACAAACAGCATTAAAAGGAGATGGCAGAGAAGGTACTAAATGTGTAAGAGACTGTCTGATTAAACAGGTTATTTTATTTCCCATGAGACTGTGCAGCAGGTCTTTGGAACTGGATACCCATCCCTTCACCGTACGGCCCCTAATTCCCACGATTTCCTCTGACCTACACTGTCTGTGTCTTCCTAAATCAAACAACCTGATCAGGATGCAAGCCCAATGATAATTTATGAGCAGCTAAAACTGGTCATTTTGAGAACTGTTAATGGAGTTTAAGAATACTGCTGAATAGTCTGGATTACAATAGAGGGAAGCAATTTTGACACAGGACTCAGTGTTCCAGGGATGTGATGGAAAATACAATAACTTCTGAAGTCCCCACGTCTTACTCTGAATTTCATTACCAAGTTTTTTTTTTTTCTTTGAATGGTGCTTTTTAAATTTTATTTTAAAAATAAGACTCACTCTGCAGCAACAGAGATCCTGCTCTACAAAGAGGAATTGGAAAATTAATTATTTCAGCTGTCCGATTGACAATGGCCAGCTGTTAGTGTTCCCTTCTTATGCCTCAAGTTCTCTGACAGGACGTCATGGTGAATTGTGGGAAAACAAAAGCATGCTGTCTGGGCTTTTCAAACCACCGTGCCCAACTCTGAAGAGGGACCTGTTGCAAACGGGACTCATGCGAGGGTGTTATGTGTTGAGGGAGTGAGAGAGGATGGCAGAGTGCGAAACCGCGCATGTGCTTGTGTGTGTGTGTGTGCGTGCACATCTGGGTGTGAAATTGAGTTTTAATCAGTATATTCGCTTCCTTTGAGTTTGTGTTGATTTAACGATATTTCCATCGTTTGGATGGTGAGGAAAAACTGCATGGGAACATCTCGTTTGGCTTCTCCTTGTGGAAAAGCAAGTTAATATGGAGCACAGGTCAATATCACACATTTTTCATATTGCTGTCTGACAATGGCTGGTAGACAAGTAAAAATAGAAATACACTTAAAAGTCAGAAAAACTGCCACTGTAACTGCTGCTCTCATTTCAGATGTTCTCAGTTCTGATGTTACTGTGTCTTTGTTTGCAGATGTCTTCTTCAACAAGAATGAGGGGTCATGAAGCACAGAGCAGCTTCTATGACCTTGAGCATCCACCGCAAATTAAGGTTGTGTTATAGACTAAAGCATTTTCCGTCTACCCAATATTGTATCTGTCACACCAAACTACCTGAGCTCGATTCAGCCTGCAGTCGCCTGTGTAATCCTCACCTTCCCTAGATACGCACCTCTTCTCATCACCCTCCTTTTAGCAGCCAGGGAAAGTTCAAGACCCCCACGCCTGTATCATGGCTCCAAACCTTACTATCTGCCGGACATAATCAGCCCTTATGCTCCAGTCACACTGATACAATCAGCAAAGGGAGGACATCCAATGGTTCACCCCACTGGGACAGCCCTCCAGAGCACTCGTTTTTTTCCATTACCATCCTCACACCCCCCACAGCCAGAACTGCTGACTCACTTCCATTAAACCCTTTAGACCCCCAAAATTAACATGTAGCACTTGACCGTTTTTGCACTTCGGCACTAATCATCCACCGATACACTGTTACTATACTGAGCGGCGTGTACTCCGTCGGCGTTGAAGTACCCGGGTTAACAGTCGCTTTGCTGAAAGCGCACCCCTTTATCCATGTTGCTGCATTGTTCTGCACGAGTGCCGAGGCAAAAAAAATATAATGCAAACGATAAAGCGGCAGCCCCGCACAGAAGCGAACCCGCTTGTGGAACATGAAAGGGAGACACGTTACAAGGACATCAGCCGATCACGAAGCATGAATGACAGATCGTCAGCCTGTGAAACGATTCTCCCGAACACCAGCGGCCTGTGTTAGTGGAAACCGCACTCGTCCATGCAGGGGGCAGCACCTTGTCTTAACCCTGTCTTTTCTCCACACGTGTGATGGCTCTGTTACTAACGGGCAGAGAAGGAGGTGGGTCCATTCCCATTCTTCATGCAGGTTCATACCATCAAAGCTCTAAGAAGAACCAGCATAAGAGTTCTCTCCAATCTGTGACATGCACTTTCCAATCAACTGAACAAGGGATTTGAGTACAAATGCAGGCAAACGCTCCATCTAATGGCAGAGAAGAAATGCACTCGTTAAGCAAGTCCAAGGGTGTGCCCATCATTTCATCAGAGATAAAAATGCACGTGATATATGATATGAGAAGAAGACAGAGGCATGTCAATACTGCTGCAAAGCCTGCATGCACGTGCCACCCTGGAGATCTGGAGTGGAGCATTAGAGAAACTCAGACCCCTTCCCATCATGCACCGCTCAGTCTTAACGAGTGCCCAGTTGCGGTGGGTGACTGGCCTCACAACAAGGGCCCATGTGTGCTTGCTGCAATGTTTCCACTTTCAATCTCAGCATGAGAGCTGTGCTGCATGCAGAATCTGCTGAGCGAATTTGGCTCATCTCGATCTGTGCATTCAGGTATTGCATGGCAGCGGTTGATGTAGGTTTCACTGTATATTGTTTCTTCAGATGCAGATCCTTTGTTCCTTCCATCTCTTGCAAAGAATTTGCGGTGCTGCTCTCCTTTTTTAACGACACTGGCGTATGTGCACCGTACCTACTGTATAAACTCCTAAACCCTTGGTTCTCTTTCATCACCTGACTTATGGACCTGAATATCAAACACTCAGACCGGGGCTCAAAAACCCTCAAAAACCAACCCACTGGAAATAAATGAATAACAAAAAAAGATAACATCAGAATTTTTTCCCATCATCCCCCTCTCATGTCTCCAGTTGTATGCCATGAGTTCAGTGCAGTGTAAAGAGTTTCTCTGTGTGCCTTTATTTGTGTAATTTCCCCCCTCTATTCCCAGACATTCATTGTTCATTGGGGAGACACAGTGAAGATGGTAATGATCCTACCGCTGTCTCATGCCTCCCTCCACCCCTCCCGAGGGAAAATGGATTTTAACTGAACATTCTGAAAGAGGGGAAAAAAGTGACGGTTTTCAATTACGAATGTGAAGGCAAAGCAAGGGGGGATGAAATTGTGTTTCTCTTCCTTCTCCGTGATTGGACCAAACCGCTGGAGATAACGGATGCTCATCCGGCGACCTCATTAACAACACCTGAATTGGGGGGGGGTGTGGAGTTTGCCACAGAGTTTCTGCCTGTGATCACAAGTCCCCCCCCCGACACCCAGCAGTAAAACAATCAGTTTTGATTCGTGGCACTCCTCATAACTATGCTCACAGTTGCCGTACATCATTTCAACATGATTTTTTTTTTCCAACACCGTGTATATTCTTGGGAAACCCAATCTCATTTTCCTACCTGCTTCTCACCGATTCATCCTCTGTGTAACACACTTGTATTTTTGGTGGTCAAGAACAGAGTATAAAAAGCACTGAATGTTGAACGGAGGTGCAATCTCATGTTCAAACACTGTGACAATAATCTCTCTTGATGACACCTGTTCGGCCCAGGCCAATTTCCTGCTTCAGTCATGTACCAACTGTTCAGGAATTAATGCAAAGTAACATATCTACCATATCAACTGCAGTTTTCATTTATGCTCTAATGCAAATGTTTACTTCATGCAGATCAAAGCTAATTTTTAAAAATGTGGTATATAGATGTTTAAATTTTGCATAATATAAATTAATCATACATGTTCCCAAACCAAGAACAGATCTAGCTGGGAAACATATGAAGAACACATTGTACAGTGTTACCATAGCTTCATTAATTTTTTTTAAATTGTAGATTTAAAAAATATATATATTTTACTTCTCCTATACTTATTTCATTCAGCATAATACCCACCATCAATAAATGAATAATATTAAGCAATAGATACATGATCTTGGGAAAAAAAAAAAACTTTACGTTGTGCTTTGGTTTGTTAAATATGTTGACTTCCATGTTTGCTTCATTCATAATTAATTTCAGAAGATACGAACTCTCACTCAGTGGCATAATTAAGCAGGCCTGAGTATCCCAAGCATAGCTAGTTGATAACACTGAATGGCAATATCAAATTACTTGTACCATTTTCTTTTAACTCCCAATGGATAATATTGTGCTGACAATATACAATTTGAATATACAGTTCTCAAAATTATTAATTTGCATTCATTCTAGACGAAAGCAAACGAGTAAAACCAAAAAAAAAAACAGAGGCTGACAATCTGGGTATAATGTAAATGGGTTGTCTTTGCACTATTATAAAATATAAAACTGGCCTTGCGTCTACACAGAAAATGCAGATAAGTCCATATATAAACAGACAGTAACGAGGCAGATGGCGCTGGCCTCAGAGCACTGCACCTAGAAACCTGAAGGGAAGCCACGGATATAGCAGACAGCATGGTACTTTATAATTCCCAAATCCATGAATAACTACTCTGTATAAAAAGCCAAGCCTACCCCCCCCCCAAAAAAAAAACATAAAAGAAAAAAAAGTATGGTTGATTCCTCCAGGTGTGTTTACACAGCAGATAGACAACAGCCTTGCCTTGTGGATCCAGCAGTTGTGTACTATCCAAACAGGACCATTTGTGTCTGTGTGCATTCCAAGCCCAGATCTCACCAGCTGCTCCTGCCAGTCTTCACCTCTCCCTTCAGCTGAGATCGTGTCAGGAGCTTCAAAACGTTTCTGCTTCGGTGCAGCGAGCGGTCGTGCCGATTTGGCCTTCCCACGCTCCGCGGCAAAACAATGGCATGTGCGCACGCTTTCGTCTCTTACACAGCGTGCCCTCCAAAATAAATAAATAAATTCCCTTTTTTGTGTATTTTGCTGATGTTCCACACCATTTTTGCCTTGGATTATAGTGCATGGCGTGGGTGTGAGGTCTTCCATAACTACATCTGACTGGTATTAAAACCAGTAGAATGTGCAAGCAACTGTGCTTTGTTTGTAAAGGTTGAGCTGTACATAGAAACATTACTTAATTTACAAAAATATAGCCTCACACCTAAAACAACAGTCCACACATGATCGACACATTCACAATTCCAAGTGATCATTTATAAAAAAATGGCTCCAACTGGGTTTATAGGGGTCCAGAGCATACTATGACCTGTTTGTCAGATGTTGTACTGAATGTGAATCCCACAGTGGTTCATGCACACCATCCTTGTGGCTAGTATAGTATGGAAAACACGATGCAATCAACATTTCCTATAGACTGCTAGAAGCCAAAGACTCACTAATGACCCCAACAGTATTATTCTCTGCTTGGGTATCTAATTATCCCTCTTGGCATAAATAACTAATATACCCCTGATGCTGCACACTAATTAAAGTAGTGGGTATATTATTTTCTGTTTTTTTTTTCTCCATTTCAGGGAGTTCAGCCCATGGAAATGCGATAAGGCTACCCTCCCCCCCCAATGTTCCCCTCTGTCACACCCGCCAAGATTGTGTAGCCAAGTTGTGGCTGTGCAGGGTACACTCAAAAGAGAGAGAGAGAGAGAGAGAGAGAGAGAGAGAGAGAGAGAGAATGTATGAGAGAAATATAGAGAGAGACGGATTATCCCGAGTAGCCTCTTCTGTGAACGCGCTCTGCTCTCTCGCCTAGTCGATGTAGAGACCCAGAAAAGCGCGTGACAGGGGACATGCATCTTGCGGACGCGTTCCTCGATGCACGACTTGGAGCGCGGCACTTGTCCATCAGCCGCTCGCTTCCGTCAAACGAGCAGGTGTTTACTCATGCGCAGGCAGTGTGCAGAACAGGATGCGCGCCGCGCTCCCGTTTGTCTAAAATGACGCGAAAAAAGATTTCCGTCTCTGCGTTTCTCGCATACAAATACAGACGTCTCTCCTTGAATTCCCAACAGTTCAGACTTTGTGTTTTATTTTGATATGTGTCGGATTTTTAGGCTTATAATATTTCACTAAACTTCTGTGGGTTGTTCTAAGTGTTCTAAGATATTTAATGTAAATTATATCTATTGTAATATGGTGGAGGTTTGACGTGATATTCAGTAACTCGCGTCCCCCGTGAAACATGCAATTAAGACGTGTAACAAGAGCGAAAAAGAGATGTGATAATGCAGTTAGTGATTGAAGGTCAAAGGCTGAGTGGTGTAACATTACTAATCACTGCAATGGCAAAACCTGGCTCAAACAATCAGAAACCCAATTAAGAGCAACACTTTGTGTATTATAGGATATTAGAGGCCATTAGCTCGCTGGTTCTTAAAAAATTCATGAGGGTTTAGTTCACAACCATTTTGAGAGGCATCTTATGTGACATTGTTAACAAGAATGATGACCTCACGCTGTCTGCCGAATGAGATCACTGACACGCATTAAAGTCAGTGTTAAATATGTCGCAGACTTTACCACAAACTCAACATTCTTTTCTGCTGTCTCCTTCTTTAAAGGGCAAATAAATGGATTTGTTTTCTAAGACAGAATTTTGAGGACAGCGATGGAAAGCAAATTTATTACTAACCATTTAATGTCAGTTTTTAAATTGAAAGAAGTGTTAAGAGTCACGGCAGCCTAAATCTGACTGTCAGTAAACCAGTGTGTGTGTGTGTGTGTGTGTGTGTGTATATATATATATATATATATATATATAATTCTGGTCTAAACAGACTAGTCAAAAAAATCTGTTTGTTTAATAAATAAATCAATAAATAAATATTAAATAAAGAAAAAATAAAGACGTTTTCCAGCTCCTAGCATATAAAGAAGCAACACCAGGAATCTCCACACAGTGTTAATGCACACAAATCAATTATTAGCAGACCCCCCAGTTAAAAAAATTATAAATTAATTTGTCCAATGACTTTTTATTGTTCTCCATTTTAGAAAATGGATTGTAACTCTAGCAGAACAAGCCGTCAATAAATAATTAATGAAG
>JABJVR010005606.1:0-13349 GCA_025773905.1 Chitala chitala | reverse complement strand
TTTTTGCTAACATTATGTAATGAGTGGAAGACAGGGTTATGTGTCATTCCGTCACGTGTCATTCCGTCACGTGTCATTCCGTCACGTGTCATATAGCAGTCTACTCCTGAGCTTCCATAGCAGTCTGTAAAGTGGTGAGATACAATAATGTAGCACTAAACTTTCATTGCTTTTATTTGGTTCACATCTTTAGAACAGATCAGGGGCCATTCTATGTTTTACAGTTAAATAATTAAAAAATATATACTTAAAGGTTTCCATGTAAACATAAAATACTTTTTTTTATGATCAATGATTTGAGATTAACGTTCCCATGGAATGTGATGTTAACTCTGTTAAAGCAGAATCAATGGTTTTACTACTAAGAGGACAGTTTTCAGTATAAAAAGAATTTAAATATGTTCTAGGGTTGTACATAAATTCAGAAATTGCAAGTACAACACACAAGTGTATCTTCAGAACATAATAATTGTCCCTGATATAACAAATAAGTTAGCGTACAGTACAAACATGAGTTTCAAAAAATTTTAGTCCATGTGAGAATGGTTATTATTATAACAGAGTTCTGTATGCACATATATGGTATAAACAGGACGTGGCGCTCTGTTAATAGGTGACATGGTTGTTGAGCCAGTAGCTGATCTCAGGCTTGTTCCTCTTTAGCCAGTCGATATTGCTAGTCACTGTCTCCAGGGCCTGCTTCCTGGATGCTTCACCAGCCCCTGCTTCTGGGTACCGTTCAAAAAACTTCTGCATCTGCAAGAAGAAAGAGGGGAAAAAACTAATAAATAAAAAAAACAGAGTCAGACCTCCTCTCAGGTCAAAAAATACCCAAAAGATGGATATTTCCCATTGACCTGATCGGTAAGGTAAAAGTTCAGCCCCCTTCTTTAACCTGTTAACTAGAGTAAAAATCTTCAAAACCTTCATAACCTGTTTAATGATGTCACACAGTCGTGCATTCGTACACACAGATCATAACACCGCATTCAGATGTTTCGTTCTCACTCAGGGCATCTGGTAAGTGTACTTTTTGGTAAACGCATTTTTAAAATGATCAAAAACTGCTTAGCTTCAGGAAAGCGATGAAAATGTGTTATTATTATATTCCTCACACATGAATTGCCTTGAATTTGATGAGGTTCTGAATGTGATTGTTAATATAATCATGTGAAAGGGTTCACTGAATAACTAAGTAAACAAAATTTCTCATGGGTGACAAGGGGGCTGGAATCTTTGTTCCATAAACTGCAAAATTCCAAAAAAAAATAAATAGGTTATGCACTTATTCAAGTTCCTTTTGTCTAACAACACATGCCTAGAGATCTGAAAACATTTGATGGTGAGATGCCAAAACTTTTCAAAGTACCGTATCACCTGGAAAATGAGACAAGGTTTAAGTACTGTGTGAATCTGTCATTTGTGCTGACTAAATTAATTTCACTGGTTAGCATTGGGTTAATCCAGGTAGTGATCAAGGAGTAAATCCCCCCTTTCTCACCATGGGTTTCAAAAGCTCCACCTCCATGTCAAATAATTATGTGGCATTAGTAATTTTTAATGGACTACCAACAGAATAAGTAACCTATTACATAACCCATCTCGTGCATTGGCGATGCTGAAGCATTGTTGAATGTTGTTGCAGTGTTAGAAAAACAGACCCAGTTGAGCTCATTACCTGCCAGCGTTGGGGTTCTGTGTTGAATGTTGAGGATATCTGGGCCACAAGACGGCCCAGGTTCCTGTCATTGATGGTGTACCTGTTACAGGTGGACAGCATCAGCAATACGGTGAGGGTTAAGGTCACTTAGAGGTCAACGTTCAGATTGCAAAGACTTTATTCCCATCCAATTTACAGTGTATTCATATCTGATAAATAGTATATTATAACATGGATGGTCAAGGTATAAATACCTATTCCAAGGCACGGTAACTCATCTGATTTGGCAAGGTGTTGAATAATGTTTATGTTTATGCTAATGTGTTTTAGCAGTGCGTTACTAAGGTTAGCACTGTCTGCAAATTAATTTTGTACGAGGCTTATAAAAAGACAGACTTGTTTTGCTGTTAACGGCCCATTGTTGTTGATTTGTTTGTTGGTCTCGGGATAGATAAAACACACGTAGTGGATTTGTGGTGAGTCACTGCAGTGTCACCTGCTCACGAGGTACTCCCAGTTGAGCGTGACCCAGTACCACGCCATCGTCTTCCCGTGTTTGTTAGCAGAGACGTATCTGACCAGAGTGAACAAGTCTTGACTTCTGACAATTTTCTCATCTTTACTCGCCTCCAGTAAGCTGGAAATGCGTGGGCACAAGACAAAGTCAGTTCACTTCCCTAGATGAGTTCTCGATGTCAGGGGGACTGCTAGAAATTTTGGGCCACATGAAAGGTTATCATATTTAAAATTTTTACGTCAGTCACAGGCTTTGAAATCATCCTAGGTTTCCTCTATAGCACCCCTGCTGTATCTAGTCAGTAACATACATCATTTGTTTTATTTTATTAATGCAGTCACTTGCTTTAGAGTGGATTTTAAGTGGAATTTGCCATGTTTATGAGATAACCAGTATGATGTTTCCATAGACACCAAGTGAGCACACTAACGGTCTCAGTGATGTCAGTATGAGAAACAGCCTTACAAAGGAAATCTGAAATGCAAATGATTACTTTTCAGTTTAGTCACTGATTTTCTACAATAAGGAAAAAAAGATTACACAACAGTAATTTTCAAAAAAATCTTGCAGACAAGTTAAATATATCAAGCAGACCTGACAAATACACTATGATAAAAAAGTATTTTTCCTGTTACATACTGTGTTTAAGTACTAAGTTAAATGTCTTAACTATGTGAGTAGCCATGCTAATGAGGTGTACACAGAGAGGACACATAAGATTAAAACCAACAACTGTAGGAATCAAACAGCCTTTTGAGCTGCTTGTGAACAGGCCTTGACCGAGTGTTAATACCCACCGATCCAGAAGTGTGACACTGTCCACTGACGCCAGTCCATACAGAAGCTTGTCCTTCTCCTGGGCTAGAGTGGCCTTCTGGTAGCGGTCAAACATCTTGTTCCACGACTCCTCCGTGCTCGTGCTCTTCATGCCGTAACGGTACACCAGCAGACGAAGATTGACGCCCACTTTGCTGTACAGAAGGTAAAGAGCTTCTTGAATTGACTGGGCATCAGTCATTGTGTGCTCTGCACAAATTTGGCATTGAATGTTTTTGGGAGTAAGCACAGTCATGAGCCAACATCAAAAGGTTATATTATACAGATTACTATCATTACACAAATACGAGTCATTGCTTAATATATGGGCTATGTTGTATAATTATTCCTCTTCTTATTTCATTCCCCTTTCATAAAATCCCTAAATCACCTTTCATACACAGCTGAATGGTTTGCATGATATTACATTTCAAAGTATGGTCACCTGTCAGTGGTGAGCCACTGGCTGAACAAGACGGACACCTGGTTAAGGGCGTTTGGGTCTTCCATCGAGCAGGCAATGCCCAAGACCTTCTCCCTCATTAGTCTGGAGGCAAAGGGCAGCAGGAGAGTAAAATCAGATTCCTTCCTTGTAGTTGACACATGGTGCTCACATGTCACAAAGCAGCACCAACTCTCAGAAGCTCAGAAAACAGTGAAGACCTTCAAAAAAGTTCACCCGGTGAGGGGATTATCATTTTACATTTGGTACATGGAAATTCTATGCCTGAACTAACTTGTGATTTATATGAGTATACTTTATTACAGCAATTGAGATTGAATAACTTCCCCAAAGTGTACTAAGGGAATGTCCATTCTGGGATTTGAGCAGACGATGTTTCGGGTAATGTTCTTGACTTTAACCATTTTCACCTAATAATTGTGGACATTAGCTCCATGGTGTTCATGTAACTTGCCCACCTTTCGGTCTGTGTCCCTGTGTCATCCCATCCAAGCTGAGAAGATATGTTGTGGACTTGGTTGCGGAAATATTTCTTGAAAAATAGAAAACAGTAATGACATTGGACCAGATATTTCTTTTGCTATAAAGTCCAGTGGATTGCTATGCCCATGCTGTTAGTAGAGCATTAGAAAAACACAACATGTACGTCTCTATTGGGACCCTCAAGAGGCTGTGACCTTTCTGCCATATTAGACTTTTGTGTTCTGTGATATTACCATGAACACCAGGTTAGACAGCGAGCTAAACTTTGACCTTGGCATTTGGAGTTTTTTTTCCTTTCTTGTTGTCCATTATCTTATTCAGTTATTAATTAATTATTGCTAACAAGACATGACCATCGTGATGGACTGTCTTCCTATAGGTTTGTTAAAGACTAAGGTAGCTGAACTGGAAAAGGCAACACATAAGCATAAAGGGAAATGAACTCAAGTGAACGCGATGAGAAAAGGGTATCGGCAGGTTACCGGTCACTCAGGTGCAGTGCTGGTGCAATACAAAGTCTGTGCGTTACCAACCCTCACCTGGAATTTGGGGTACAGCTTCGGGTCATCCATGAGCATGTTGCTCAGGTAAGAGATGGACGATGCTACTTGAGCCCACACGATGTAATCCTTTTCAGCCGTGAGGTACTTAGTCATGCTTAAAGCGTGTCCGTAATCAATGACATCCGCCCTGTTTTAAATCGGCAGTGCGAAAAACCTGTCAGACAGCAGATGACATTCGTACGCACTCGTGTGTATCTAAGCTAGTCGCAAAGCTCGTCCGACGGGCTAATGCTGTGAGCCTCCAAAAGATAACTTTGCAACCAATGTGACGCCCAAGGGCCGATGTTTTAAAAAGGTATCTGTCTGCGTTTGGTGGTTCTTACCGGGCCAGAGAGAACACGTCATCAATAAAGCCACACCTGTCTGCCATGGTGAAGACCTTGAAAATAAATGTATGTGTGTATTTATTTAATGTAAGAGCACTGCGGGTGCTGCTACAAACGAAGAAGGTGGCAGATTAATGGATGTTACCATATGGTTTGTGACAAGGTGCTGGCTAAACATGTTCCACGTCATGTTATCATAGTTGGCTCTAAAGAACCCCATGTGGTTTTTGTTTACTTTCAGCAGTCCATCTGTGCTACTATAGGCAGGAAGAACCAATTCTAAAACAAAAGAAGAAAGAGGAAAAATACCATTTGGCTACTAATACTGTACTCTAGCTGTACTGTAAAACTGGTCTGGAGTCAGCAAACACTCAACACTAGTTTCATTCATACCTGTTTGTTCCCTGTTGAACAGTGCACTACCATTCTCGTTGTGGCCAATAGTTTGCCATTCAACTGGGATGGTCCACTTGTAGCTGAAAGGATATTATGAAATGCTATCACTCACTTTTCAGGGGTGGTGTCCCAAATCAGGAACGGGACCAGTGACCGGTTAAGTCCAGGGAGAGCAAGACTACTGGTACTGGGCTCTTTTTGCATAAACCAGCGGAAGCCAGTAAAGTCACCAGTCTGATAAACTAACAGTATCTCTCATTTAACCTTGTTAGCAGTTGAACTAAAATTACAGTTTTTGTGAAGGCTGAGATGGAACCTGAAAAGACAATGTATACAGGTTGATCTGACTGGACTGAGGCGGATGTTCACCTCAGAGGAACAGGTGGCTGGGAGTGGTCCGCATTGGGGTCCAACAGGAAGCGCTTTTGCGTGAGCTTGGCCTCTATGCCATTGAAGAACATATCCACCATGGGGTAACCCATCTGCTTGGTCCAGGTGTCCATTATGTCTGCTATGAGGTACGTGCTCACCTGTGTAGCCGCGGCATAGACATTATCCATGTGCTACATCAGTTTACTGTCTATGCATGTCCTCACTCAATACTGCTCCTGCTGACCTTCGGTAGCCTTAACTGGAAAGACAACTAATAGGCAAAAGGTACCTTTGATAAAGAGCCCCAGAAATCTGAAGTCTTGGCATTTCGAAAATAGAAGTCTTTGAGATACATCTGGAGAAAAAAAACACATTGCTACTATTGAAATGTGAAAGTTAATTTTTATTTATTGTGCCACAACAAGACATTTGAAATTTCTGAAATATTTAAATAAATTGTATGTAATTTTTAAGGTCCAATACATTAGTGAGTCAACTGGATCTAAACTCCTAGTGCAAAAGAAAACCAACCAATGGTCTCATATAGAACTGTCAGTGCTAAATACTTACCCGACATCCATCCCTAAAATTATCAGGGCCCATTAGATTTTCCAGCATCCTCAAGATGGATGCCCCCTACAGGCAGGATGGTAGAACAAGCAATTTTGAAAATGATTTAATCTTTACAAAACATGTCAGTAATGGAAAGCATAGAGGTATTTTTTTATATTGTTTATAAATGTTTTAATGTTAATGTTTATATTTATTGTCTTTGCTGTTGTACGTTTTGTATATTTTTGTATACTACCGTAACCCCATGCTTACAGAATTAGCTGTAAATGTGATAATTACTTCACCTTGCTGTACGAGATGCCATCAAACACTGATGTGATTTCGGCCGGGGTTGACACGTCCACGATGATGGGGTGGGATGAAAGACGGGCGTCGTCCACCATGACAGGCAGGACGTCGTCGATCAACATAATCTCACGCTGACAGAGAGAGAAAGTGAGTTCAACTTTTGAGTCCACAACATCTACCATCTGTGTATCACATTAATTAGTTACTACAGAAACCTGGAGATAAACCAGGCAAAAGCTCACCATCTTCCATGTTGGCTCTGCCACATTCACCCCAACATACTCAAAGAAGCTGGCAAAGCCCTCATTGAGCCAAAGATCATCCCACCAATCCATGGTGACAATATTTCCAAACCACTGCAGAGGCACACAGAGACATATGGACATTAAGTTTCTTCACATCCCATAATTGTAATGGTACCCTCAAATGTTTTTTAATCACTTACCTCATTAGAGTATTCTCTTAATTGTAACTCAACCTTTTGCATGGCCATTATGCACTTTGAAACAATGTATTTTACCCAAGCAAATTACTATTAAATCAATTAAGGTTAATGTTTAAACCTGTATATCTGATCTACTGCAAAAGGTCACGTTGTTCATATGGTCATATTTATGAAATTGCTAGATTATTGAAGCTACATAAATTAATTATTGAAGGAACACCAAAAGATTGCATCAGCTGTATTTTCTAATATTAAAACTCATGACCATCAGGTGTCCACACTCATGACCTATCACAGCTAAGTATTATCTGAAAATACATGTTTTTACACCAGGAGTCAAAACACTCTCCATTTTCACGTTTTCGCTATCTTAATCTCTTAAAACTTCTGTTCTATCTGAAAAAGATGGCAGATGAAATCACTTCATGCTTTCACTGGCTGACAGATGAAACTGTTCCAGATGACATATTTATGTACTGCACAGGTCATCAGTCATTAACATCCTGTTGCTGCCACAGTGGAACATCCTGCAGCTTGTTTGTTTGAAGTCAACATTGGGCTGTCTCAGAGAGAACATTTCTTTATTCTGCCTTAAACTGAGACGTACAGAAATAACCATATTTCCATTTCAGACTCTAGCTCATACACTGTCATAATCTGGTTAACTCTGCCAGCCATAACAAGGAATTACAAGACTAGCTACTAAAAACAACGTATGCACTTCTTATGAACCCAGAGGATGTTCTGTTGCCCCCAAGAAAAGATTAATGTTGAAATTAATGACTAGTGACGGTGATTATCGCCATAATGCAAGACTGAAAAGAAAAGTGTGGATCAGAAGTGTGGAACTGTTTTTTGATGAAATTTGATGTCTAAAATAGGCAGACTGGAGAATCAGTAGCTATGATAGCCCAAGTTAAATAGGCCTCGTCTACAAGACGGTGATGCTATGGACTCGTCTCTCTGGGTTTGAAGGGGCAGAAATGTAACCCCCGTTGCTGTGTTGTCACAGGGTTGCAATCACACATCAACACTTATCATGACGGAAATCTTTATGAGCGCAAGGTCATTAACCCCTCCCACCCCCAGCAACTCACTGTGGCCTTGGAAAACTCATAAACATGGCATCTTATCATACGCTGACTTCAAGTTACCTTTCCCTTCATCATCTTGTAATCTCAAAAGCACTAATCTTGTGAACACAATGAAAAGATTTTAGGATATATGTAGCAGTGGTTACCAGCAGGTATAATTTTAGTACGTTTTGTGCTTGACAAATGCCCCCTCTTTATCAACAGCATGCGGCTCCTGTTTAGATTGGAGGTGGGGGCCCTGATTCCTGGTGTGTTCCATGAGATGTAAGACACCCACCTCACCTAGCTCACCACTGGTAACTATGTAGGCATTATATTGTTAAGGGCATGAACCCCCACTGAAGGTGCAGTTAGTTTAAATGATACCAACAGTGTGAATAAATGAAAAAAAAAAACCACAATGTTCTTGATTGACATTAACATTTGCTGATTATATGGCCGTTCATTTTCAAGCATTCGTGCTTTCATAAAACCTTTATAACTTGGTTATAAAATTTTACATCCAAAAATAATCTAAAATGGCAAATGGACTTCACCCTGCATGTAATAATGCCTCCTGTCTCCAGTAGTTACATCTAATGCCAAAACTATACAATAACTTTCTCGAAACTGTACCTGATATACCCACAATTTTACTTACGGCAATATATATATATATATATATATATATATATATATATAAATGTTTATACAACAAGCTGCTCTCCCTGCTCTAATTTATTTTGTGTTCAAAGTCACCCTTCTTGGGTCATAAAAGCCCAACCTTCTGCCCAAAGGCCTAACCCTGGCTTGCATAAACACTGAAGTGTCCCATTCCTCTATTAGTTCCGGAGGCCTAACCTGATGGACCAGCTCATGGGAAATGACACTGGCCACACGCTGCTTGTTGTGGGAGGAAGACTCATTCACGTCAAACAGAAGGTTTGTCTCCCTATAGGTGATCAGGCCCCAGTTTTCCATGGCCCCCGTGCCAAAGTCCGGAATGGCGATCTGGTCTGTAACGGAGGGGTCACAGCACACGTTCGGTGATGGCCAGACGAAGTCCCCCCCTCCCAACCACAGACAGCCCAGTAACTGTAAACTCATCAGCCACATAGCACCTTATGTCACACTGTGACCACACGGAGCTTATCAATTCTCAGTGACAAAAACATGTACATAAAAACCGAGATGTTCTTAATAAACAGCTGAAGAACACGAACATAGTAGGTGCTCCTCTTTCAACTAGATACTAAGAGTGTTTGTGTGAGAGGAATATCCTAGAAGCCAGTGAAACACTGCAGACGTTACGTAAAACTGAATTACCCAGCTTAGGGAGAGAGTAGGTCATGTTGAAGTAGGTCTCAAAGTAGTCAAATATTTTCTTGGTGGTGCCTACAGCGTACTGCGCTGTGTGTTTTTGCAAAGGCTGGACATAGATGCGAAGCTGCAAGAAAAAATTTAATCAAATTATCACCGCACACCCCACGTCGCAAACGCCTGAAAGATCCTTCACATTTGCTGTTGCATTAAGTTGCTCAATCAATTACTGTCTGTCTGACCTACACAACATTGAATTGCATCTTGCTTTATGAAAGCAATTTTAATGCTGAACAGAGATACAACAAAAGTGCCCTCAATGGATTTTAAATTGTAAAATGTCTAATTTAGGTTCTTTTAACATTCTTTTTATAGCTGCATTTCTTTTGCTTATTACAAACAAAATACACTGAAGAGGAAAAAAAAGTGATTGAAAAAATGGACAGATGAGAAATAGATTCAGTAAGCACATGGTACACATGTTGTTTCTGATTGGTACAGTAATGCCAGAGGTCATTGTGCCAGACCACAGTCCAGCTGTGCCAATTCAATAAACAGGCTCTGAATCCACTCTCCTTTTACTCACAGCCGGTAAGCTTACATTATCATCATTAAATGTGCAGCCATATTATCCACACGATATTATGATTTATAAAAATAAAGCCGGTCTCCAGAACCAAGTGTAATAAACTGCGTTACACACCACCAGCGTCACCTCTCCCCTCACTGCTATCAATTTTCATATGAACATTTAAAAACAGTCACTTCAAATAATTTCTTTACCCATTAAGAAACATTAAAAGTATGCTTGCCTTAACACACCTTAACACATTGCCTCTCCCAAAAATAAGATAGGACACACACCCACTAGCAGCTGAAATAACAGCATCCCTAATGGATGAATTAGATATTCAGAATTAGATGTAATGAGTGTCAATGCTGTGGTTTATTTATTCTGGTGGTGTCACATTTCTTAATCATTATTTTGAACAATGTTGCCAGATTGCTGGCCACGAAACAGCTTTATCACCATGGTGCTCACTTGCTGAAAAAGTCGCACTTTGCAAATCGGAATTTGTATTTGGATTTACCCACACAGACGAAGCAACTTCCTCGCTTGTTCCCCGTTTTCCATTAATGAAATGAACAAAACAACTCACCGGGACTCCACGTGAAGATATTTCTTCTACAAAATCAAACTGGTGGACAGCAAAGCAGACCAAATAGGTGCTCATGGGAACTGACATCTGAAACGTCGTTGTCACCTTGTTGCCTGGATGTTCATCTTTTTTCTAGGTGTAGAATAAAGGGACAGGAGGCAGGATTAATGAAAAGGTCATTTGCAGCTTCAAGAAGAAGACAGATCTTGCTCTCAGTTGTACTCATTTATCAAATGCATGTGACAGCAGTCACACCTGTGGAGCAATCAGATACACACAAAATATTCAAACGTATGCACCATTAGGTCTGAAGCTCAGAAGGTACACATTGGAGAAGAGCATGTTTGTTGCATGTTAGAGTGTGAGGTGGCACTTCCATCTCATACAGTGAATTGCTAAACAGCAGTTCAGGGTTCCTCTCATGGTTTCTCAAGCTTCAGAGCTTGAGGCTTACAAAGGTGATATAAATGGTCTCTCCATGCTTTGACCCTATGCTGTGTAACAAACTGGCAGGCTGAGAGATTTATTCAAAACAAAGCAAAACAAAACAAGGTACAAAGGTTTACAAGGTTTACAAAGAGCTAGGGACTACTATGGATCTTCTACATTCACCATTTTACACTTAAGAATCCAACAGACTACAATAACCAGCAAGGTATAAACGCACAAGGAGAACTTAAATAGAAACCAGGAAAATGAGACAGACTTAGTAGGCACTAATGACATAATTACACTGACTCAGCGACATGAAACACAAGGGGGGTGACACCTAGAGGACATGAGGAGGCATGACAGGGCCGGCCATGACACACTGCTGCTGTGCTCACCTCGACTGGCATGTTGGAGAGCGTGCTGTAGGCTCTGTCGTGAGTGATGGACACCTTGAACGTGGCTTTCTTGTTTGGCTCGTCGAAGCAGGGGAAGGACTTGCGTGCGTCTGTAGGCTCATGGTCGGTCGCAGCTATTTTTCTGAATGCAATAAATGCCTTCAACACACCGACAAAACTGTGATATGTGCATTTTGTACTTTTCAATCCTGATACCTGCTGGATCTTCAATGCTGTTATACAGCTATAAATAATAAACTCATCTAATAAACAACCATTGAGTGCCTAACAAGAAAAGGGGACATATTTGCTGAGGTCATAGTGCCTGCACATGTATGCCCATGTATGCGATGACAGTCAAAAAAATAATGGATCGAGAAAAAACTACCTTCGTACCAATTGGAGCCTCAATAGACTGCAGCCGATATAGTGGATGACTCCTTTATTGATCTTTGTTACTGATAAGCTTATAATAACTTGTAGTGCCAACACTTGGGATGTGCTCCCATTGCATCAGAAAAAATGTAACTGTCTCGTAGAATTTGAACTTCAGCACCTCGACTGAATAACGAGATCAGTAAAACTGAATGCCACTTGTCCAAATGTGTTCCAGGATTCCAAGAAACAAAATCCAAAGCGGAGCAATTCACTACTGTTGTGGGACACCTGCACGAGTTGCAGGTGAAAGCCACAGGAATACTGTACCTTAACCTTACCATATTCAAGAATAGGGAAGAAAGATAAGGATTATTGCAGTAATTAGCAATTTGCTTCAGGTTTACAAGTATTACCCTGCTAAGAACACAGCAGTGCAATCATGAATGTGCGTGTTCAGCTATTTCTTTTTCCAGTTTGTTCTCCAGTCTACCAGGCTTGGATAGATGTTATCCCACATGACTTCCTATAATTTGTGGATAAAGAAAGCTTTACATATTCAACAATGGTGGAAAAAACCTCACTAAATAACTGTGTTTAAGACACTGTTTCCAAAAACACAAATCAGATCAGAAATACCGCAGGCCATATTTATCTTTTAAAATTTAGCTATTAATAAATCATTCAAAACACCAAAATACACTGAAGTACAATCCAAAGACAGAGTCATTTTTCTTCGAGATACATAATTTTTCAATTCAATTCAATTCAATTTATTTTTATATAGCGCGTTTCGCAGCAGCATGCCTCAAAGCGCTTTACAGAGAAAGTTGAAGAAATCAATACAAATGAATGAAGCCAGACAACAACGGAGGAGAGGATTTCATCTGATCATCTGATTCATCTGCAGATAAACCATATTTTGGATGAATTTTTTGTTCAATAGGTAAACAGCATAATAAAGATAAATAGGTCCTGCTCATTTTCTCCTAGTTGGCCTGAAACTGAGAATGAGCTTATAAACAGGAAGCTCATTATGGGTATAGCTCCCATGGGATGGGGCCCATATTGAAAGAAAATCCCCCTTCTCCTGCTTGGCGGGCCGCCTGCTGTGGTGTGACTTGGCCAGTCAGTTCCACATATTTCACAGCCGCACACATTGTTTCCTAAGCTCTTTTGTAGTGCTTCTTCTGGTCAGCGTTGCTGTCTCATCCTCTAAGCTCTCTGAAATGCACATCACTCAAGTAAAAATCAATCATTTCCTCCAAAACTGTTTCCATTAAAGTGCAAAAGGAGTTGTTTGAAAAGCCCTGAATTTGTTCTCCAAGCTATATAATATGTAACAGATATAAGGCAAACAGCAACCACATGCTTCCTTGCCTATCTCTTTTCTATGATATTTCTGCAACTAATACAGTAATATTTCTGTGGGCCAGTGGCTGAATGGGTAGCGCATCAGGTTAGGGTCCTGATGCTTCTGGTTCAAATCCCAGCCCGGCCACCAGGTGTGTCCCTGAGCAAGACCCCCAGTGCTAGCTAATTGTAACCTGTATGTAAAGTATGCTTTGGATAAAAGTGTCTGCTAAATGGAAGTGGAATCTGCTTTGACTCATATATATATATATATATATATATATATACACTGCTCAAAAAAATTTAAGGAACACTTTTTAATCAGACTATAGCATCAAG
>JABJVR010005605.1:35141-45787 GCA_025773905.1 Chitala chitala | reverse complement strand
CTGTGGGCCTTTCAGGTGAGCATGCATGCCAAATCAGCCTACATTACCCATAGCACTGTGGGCCTTTCAGGTGAGCACGCATGCCAAATCAGTCTACATTACCCATAGTACTGTGGCCCTTTTAGGTGAGCATGTATGCCAAATCAGCCTACATTACCCATAGCACTGTGGGCCTTTCAGGTGAGCACACATGCCAAATCAGTCTACATTACCCATAGTACTGTGGGCCTTTTAGGTGAGCATGCTTGCCAAATCAGTCTACATTACTCACAGGACTGTGGGCCTTTCAGGACAGTCTACATACCAAATCAGCCTGTATCAGCCACAGCACTGTGGGTCTTTCAGATAAGTTTGCATGCCAAATGAGCCTACATTATCCACGGAACTGTAGGCCGTTCAGGTGAGCACACATGCCAAATCAGCCTACATTACCCACAGCACTGTGGGCCTTTCAAACAAGTCTGTATGCCAAATCAGCCTGCATCACCTACAGCACTGTGGGTTGTTCAGATAGGCCTGCATGAAACATCAGCATATGTTATCCAATTTCAGCCAACAACAGTGCAACATAAATTTTCATTAGTGTGTCAGTACTTCAGCAGAGCATGTGGAGGACAGCATGGATCCAATCAGCATAAATCAGGCATTTCATTGGCTGTCCAGAGATTTCATTTGCCCAGATGTGTTTGCTTGTTGCCCTCTCAGTGGTCAGGAGAAGATTTACGACATCATCTCAGAGACAATAGCTGCCGACTTCCCTCTGTGGTTTAACAGGGTGATGACCTATGTCACCAGTCCCGTAGTGGCTTTGCCTGCCCTCCTGCTGCTGTTGTAAGTGTCTCTGCCCACTTGATAAGGTTGTGCCCATGTAATAAACACCTGTACATACAAGAGGAATTAATTGTGTAACTTATTTTACTAAATAATGCTATGGTATATCATGTAGGTAGGCAAAGATAAAGAAATAAATCTTTGATTGGGATTTAAAGACTGGTTTGTATTCTAGCCTGTTAACTCGGCATAATCAGTCCCATAATGTTTAATTTTTGTAAACAACATAATGTCAGAAAGAAAACAGAAGCTTGAGTTTTTCTCTATTCACAAAACAGTAGGCTGATATATATAAATATATATATATATATATATATATATATATATATCAGTGTAGTTCAGATTTTGCTTAATTCATAATTAAGACACAAAAATGCATTAACAAATCTTTCAAAACTAGAAACAACTGTTATTGGATTCATGTTGAACTGTTTTTTTTTTCTTTTTCAGCATGCTGATATATTACCTCCAGGCGATTGCAAGGTCACTGAAGTTTACCAACAGTCAGCTAAGAATTCGGCTTCAGATGGCAAGCAGAAATATACCTTACAGTGCGAGATGTACAGTGCAGAGTTACACCTGAGATACACTATCCAGACTTATACCTGAGATACACTGTCCAGGGTTATACCTTACAGTGTGAGATGTACAGTGCAGAGATGCACCTTAGAGTGAGAGATGCACCTTACATTGAGAGATGCACAGTGCAGAGATGCACCTTAGAGTGAGAGATGCACAGTGCAGAGATGCACCTTAGAGTGAGAAATGCACCTTACATTGAGAGATGCACAGTGCAGAGATGCACCTTACAGTGAGAGATGCACAGTGCAGAGATGCACCATAGAGTGAGAGATGCACAGTGCAGAGATACACCTTACAGTGAGAGATGCACAGTGCAGAGATACACCTTACAGTGAGAAATGCACAGTGCAGAGATGCACCTTACAGTGAGAGATGCACAGTGCAGAGATGCACCTTACAGTGAGAGATGCACAGTGCAGAGATACACTTTACAGTGTGTTCAGCATGGTGATCTTTGTGGGAACACAACACAATATTAATGTCTTCTACTCCTGATTGTGGCAGAAACAACAAGCGGATCGTAAGGAGTGCAAGAAGCTGAGAGTGAGTTACAGGCTGAGCTCAGTGTCTCTCAGTCATTCTAGAATATCAATCTCAGAGAAGCAAAAATATATTCCAGTGTGTTCCTTTTCATTTTGCACAAGGAATTTGATATGGGATGGATGATCTTGCTGCACTTGACTCGTGCTTTTAAAATATTCCATTTAGGAAAACAGAAAAGACAAGAAAATGGGTTTGCCGATGGCTTCAGGTAAACTTAACATTAGTTTATATTAGTAAATGTAGCAGTTTTCCAGTCACATGTTTTGGGTCATGGCAATGTCATAGGTCAAAGGTAATAATACAAAGTGGTAATTTAACCTTTTCCTACTCCATAAAAGTAAGTCTGCAAACTCCTGATGGTGGAGAAGAAAGGCCTGAAGAGGAAAACATTGCCACAACCAGGCAGTCCTCCACCCATTCGTCCTCCTCCAAGTGCAACAGCAACGTGGGTGACTTACAGTCCCCAGAAAGGCAGGGCTACAGCATCCCCACCATTACCATGTCTGCCCTGGACATGGGTGTCATCAGCACTGCCGGAGCACTGCGTGACCTCTCTGTTCCCAGACCGCAGAAGCTGAGAGTTAAACACAAAACAAGCAGGTTTGACACACTAACATTTAATAATATAACACTGACACTTGGCATACATTGTCTAAAAAGACATGAATTTATCCATTTACACAAAAGGGATGTGCTATGGCTGGGCGGAGCTAAACTCATTTGCTTAATTAAACAACAAGGACTAGAACTTGGGCCTGTAGATTCAGTTCATGCTTTTAATCAGAAAACTACCTAAACCTGTCCCTAAACTAAGATCTGTACTTAGAGCTAATGACCAATACTGAACTAAAAAACCAGCTAATTAACCTGAATCTTAATGGCATACTATTTTTTCCGTTGATTCCCCAGAAATACTGTTTATGCAAATCGTTCCAGTGCCTCTACCAAATTGATTCACCAAGAGGCACACTGCTCATCAGGACGCCACTTACACCAGACTCACGCAAACCGCATTTACAGAAAGAGGCTTCAGGCCGGCTACCCAGAGTCCACGCGGTTTGTCATAATCAATGACCACAACCCTGGCAGAGATCATTTGCACTCTTCCAGCTGGGTACCCAAACACACACGCACAGGCGGGACCACTGATGTGGTAGAGCTGTACCCCCACGGCGTCCACTGGCATACCACCCGACCCTCAGTCCCGTCCCGCCAGCCCTATGTTACCGAAGACGACAGCGTGCATCTGCACAGGGGCCCCTCCTGTCACACTCTCCAGCCGATCCCCAGCTCACCATACCTCTACAGTGATGAGCCAGTGAAGAGCCTGCGCTCTGTATCCCGGAAACAGCGTGACAGGGAGGGCATGAGGGGCCAGGAAGACGTGACATCAGGATCGCTTTGTCGCTGTAACGTTAGGAGTGCCCTGCGCAGAGAGGCCAAGTCCAAGAGCAGTCGCAAAGTGGAATGGTGCTTGACAGAGTCAGACTCCGTATCAATGGCTTCCAGCAGCGACCCGCAAAACAGCAGCACTGACCAATACATCCAGGTCATTCAAAGCAAAGAGGAGCACCTCAAGTCTAGCAAAAGGCCACTCAACAAGAAGTACAAAGCTGGAATTCACTCAAATGTGTCAGCTTCAAATGAACTGGTCTACTCCAATGTTTAGCAACTGTATTTTCTTGTGTTTCTCGTACTCAATTTGTGGTTGCTAGATCAATTTTTATGGTGTCTCTTATATGGGGTGTAAGTTTCTGGTTTTAGTTCCCTTTTATAATTAAAAGGGAACTAAAACCAGATCATAATTAGTCCCTATCATAATTAGTGAAGTTTTTTGGGAGCAGAAACATTTCATTGTAGAAAGTGTGTGTTGTAACTTGTAGTGTTAGTTTTTTTTATTATTACTGCAATAAAAGTAGTGTATCAGGTTCGTGTGCTAAATTTTGAAGTTAAAATATGTGCAGTAAAGTAAGTGAATAAATGGATTTGATTTACACCAAGCTGATATATACCAAGTAAAGGCTGAAATATACGATTTATTTTGTCATTATACTGCAGATCAAGCCAATTAGTGATAGACAGTAACCTAAATGAGTAATTTATTATCGTAATAACAGAATGTCAGCGATATGAAAACTAAATAAGATACTATACGTTCTCCCCAGCAACCGTGTAAAATATATTTGACTAAAACTGCAAGTAAAAAAAAAAAATTAATAAATAAAAGAAATAAATAAATCTGAAAAACAAATGTCTGATGGGATATCGAGTTTTACACTCTCACGGTTAATGCAACGTGTACTTATATGAACTACAACTCCCACAGTACAGGTTATGAACGTATATTCACGACTACGGAAGACTTTTCAAATTGAATTAGGTTTTCAAATCAGAAATACCGGTAGCTGTTCATTGAATTACTTGTTATTCCCGTAGTGTATTAAAACTGCGTGAATTTCTAAAACATACATGCTGCCAGGCTTCTGATTCTCAGTTAGAGCTGTATACCATTTTCAGCGATGTCTGTTTAATGACGGGATCGTCGCGTATTTTTTTATTACCTGTAGATCTTGTAATAACACCGCTCATTTTTCACTGAATTAAAAAAATAAACATTCGAGTTTCACTGATGTCCTGACTCCTTGAAAGTATTGCATAGATCTGACATTACGTTGAACCTTTCAAGCAGATACCAAGACGTTAAATAAGCAATATTTTATTTATTAGTTCACTGTTATACACAAAAGAAGCGTTCTCTTCCTGGAAAGTGCCTAGCTTTGATTGGAGCATTAAAATGGATTATTTGCGAGTTGCAAATACGGTGGCTGACAGTCTCCTAAACTACGCAAAGGATGAAAATGGGTGGAAAACATGCAAAAAAACGGTAAAAGGAGGATCTACTAATGTACCACAGCTTTGCTGTAATCACTTTGTTAAAATAAACTATGCAGCATGACCTTTGGAAGCAAATGAGGTGGCTGCAGTAGTGCTTGGGGTGATATTGTGATGTCTTGACATTATAATAATAGTCCATCATCAGTATATTCCTTGGTTTTAATGGTTGACCATTGACGGCTCTCCTTTAAGGGTTTATTGTATTTTAAGTAAGTTATCACGTTATGGTTTGTATTATCTGACGTTGATGCTCTTTGGTGAATCTGTTTACATGTCTAGGTGTAACAGGTGTATTTTCTGTGGTTACCTGTGTGACACCTATGTGATATTTGCATCTTGTCATGTCTTCTCAGAATGCAGTTACAGTGTACTGGCGGCCATCAACTGAATTCCCAGGGAATTTGTGAGTGTTTTGTTTTACTGCCTTCGTGAGAAAATCGTTTTACTTTTCCCTTCCAAGAGTTCAAGCAGACATGTCTGAATTTCTATGACGATAAAGACTTACACCATCTACCTGTGTCAACTATTGTTAATATATACCTTGTATAAATAAAAATGACGATAAATATTTACAATTTGATGTCACTAAGGTACAAAGGTGATGGCCTTATAAATGGAAGTCCTAAGATGGTGTGGGAGTGTTTGAAACCAGTTTCAGATGGCCTGAGGGTGAAGTGGGATGACAACATCAACAAGTTTGAGCTCATTGAAATTGTCAATGATGTAAGTCTGTGTTTAACATACCTGTTTCTGCAGCTGGCCATTTCACTCGTGCACAGAAAGCTGATTGGGTACACTTTACATTCCATTACAGTATTTCACTGTTTTCTGTATTTGTACAGCCGAGGATTTTTCGTCATCCTTTAATACCACATCACATCTTGTTAGGTTTTTTCTCTTAATTTTTATGCATTATTTATTTATTTATGGTTTAAAATAACCAGCTAACATCTCCTTGACCAGGAATTTACAGCTCATACAGTGAAGAGGTCATAACAGCTGTTTTTGTAAAACAGTGTTTTCTACTACTGGATAGTGCAAATGTGTGTTGACCGCATTTTCTGTATGTGTCTAGGACGTGTCTGTGTGCAGGACCGTCACTCCATCAGCAGCAATGGGTATCATAGCACCCCGAGACTTTGTGGACATTGTTTTAGTAAAGCAGTATGAGGATGGCACCATTACATCCAATGGTATGTAATGTAATGAGTTTTTTTTTTTTTTTTTTTTTTTTTTTTTTTTTTTTTTTTTTTTTTTACTGTTTCCTTTTACTCACCAATGTTATCTTCTTGTTTGTTAGCAATCAACGTGGGACATCCAAATTGTCCTCCACAGCCAGGCTTTGTTAGAGGGTTTAACCATCCCTGTGGCTGTTTTTGTGTTCCAGTACCTGGGTAAGTGTACCAGAAGTTATTGTACATCCAGGGTTGGCAACTCTACGACCAGTTTACATAAGTGGTGAATTTTCTTTGAGATTGTGATGGTGGCATTTCCAATTTTTTTGGTTATATTAACAAACCTGTTAAAAGGATTGTCAGTTTATTAATTTGTTATATTAAATTTATTAGTTTCCTATTTTTTCCTATAATGTCTGACATTTAGATATATTGGCGTATGATAGCGCTGCATAGCAAGTGTAATCTTTGTTGTGCATACAATGACAAAAGGACTGCTGCACACACGGTTACTACTGTAGCGGCCTGGTGGCTCAATAGGTAAAACATCAGGCTGGCATGTGGAAATTTCCCAGTTCAAATCCCAGCCCAAGCTCCTCGTGCGCTGTCTCAAAAATCCAGGTGCTGCGTGTGGCTGTCCACTGCTTTCCCCAAAGGGATGGGCTAAATGCAGAGAACAAATTCCATGTATGTGACAAACATAGTTGGCCATAAACCTGATTCCCTTTTCCTAGATATCTGATAAGCATATAGTTATTAAAGCAGACACAAGAGGGCAGCAGATAGTCAAATTCACATTTCAATATTATGTAATCTTTTTTGTTTTGTTTTGTTTTCTTCAGGGTGGTTACATCTGTGCTGGCTGTCACTGACTTTTCTGGTTCAAGGATGCAATGTGTGGAAGGTTTCAGGGTGTTGAAGGTTTGCTGTTTAGGCTCACATTCTGTTCCTGGATTTGCCATCTTTTTTCCAGGGAACCAAGCAAGACTCAGCTGCTCAGCTTCTTCCAGACCGACCTGGGTGGCTACCTCCCTCGCTCCGTTGTCGACTCCTTCTTCCCCTCCAGCATGGCACAGTTTTACAGTAACCTGTCCAAGGCTGTTAGGTCTTTGAGAGATTTTTGATGTTGGCATATCGGGATTTTGCCATATTCCATATTGGGTACGATTTTTGTAAAATGTTATGAGTGGTACTGCCAAAACTGAGAAGTAGCAGACAAGACACAAATACACACATCAGCATCTTGAGATTTGCTAAAAATAGTTTTAAATAAGAGACTGAAAGAAAAACAAATTCACTGGTCCTTTGACTTTTCCTAATTCTGCTTGGCCACTTTGGTGGCTACCCTGAGTCCTTACAGCTGCTATACTACTTCTACCAGCCATTCTTTTTCTCATACACTACCATTCAAAAGGTTAGACATACCCAATTTCTGGTAAATTCCTGTTTAAACTGGACTGGAGAGTGAAAGTAAAACAGCCAACAACTGCTCAGCATGTGTGGGAGCTCCTTCAGGCCTGCTGGGAGAGTCAGCACAGGCCTGCTGGGAGAGTCAGCACAGGCCTGCTGGGAGAGACAACACAGGCCTGCTGGGAGAGTCAGCACATGCCTGCTGGGAGAGAGCACAGGCCTGCTGGGAGAGTCAGCACAGGAGAATATTTAATGAAGTCAAAGTTGTTGACAGAATGCCAAGAGTTTTTAAAGCTGTAAATCGGGGCAAGAGAGGTCTTTTTGGAAGAATGTAAAATGTTTTTTGTTTTTTCCCAACACCTAGTTTGCTCACTGCATAATTCTGCGTGAGTTATTTTATGACTTCACTGTCTTCAATGTTATTCTAAAAAAGTATAAAATTGTGAAAATACAACCTTCAGTCAGACAAGTCCAAACTGTTGACTGGTAGTGTGTGTACTATTATGGTAGCATTCTAATCGTTGTGTTTTACTGCTGACCAGATATATTGCACGTGTGTCAGTAGTGGGGGAACCTTTATCAAAACACTACGCATGTGCATGTGACTTTAAAAAGGGAATCTATGTTTGGTCTTTGCCATGAATCCATGAGGTAATTTCATAACTCATTCAGTGTCGCATTAGGAGACTTACTGTTTACATTCCGAGAAGGAAACGGACTTGGTCAGAATGTGTTTGTGTGCTGGAACATCTGAATTCAGCAAGCTGGTACAGCACGCTGTGAAGTGACAGTCAGTTTCTGACATTTCATGGCAGTGAAGACTAGGCTGTTGGTATGCTTGCTGTGCAGCAGTACTGCTATAGCGAGGCGTGCTGCTTTATCTTAGACAATTATGTATTTTAAATTCCATTTTCAAAAATCCATATGTAACTATAATGTAAAAGTACCTTGCAGGATCATCCTGTCAGGAGTGCTGTCTGCTTCTGTGTGCTCCTTGTCTGGTTCCTCACCAGTGTTTCCAGCCATTTTAATTACATTTTATATGATCAGATTGTTTATTTTTACTTTAAATGTTTATACTGGTTTTCTTGCATAGAGTTTGGATTGCTCAATTAAAAGGACCTAGGCGCTGCTCTTTAAGAGGTCACCTAGATGAGTACTGCCGATTGCTTGCTTGTCAAACACTGAAATGTACACTATTGTGAATGTTCTCTGTGTATGGTGACAAACATTCCAACACTATATGTATTAAAATACCTAAAAAACCATATTCTAGTGTGTTTTTGAAGACACACCTATTATGTTATTGAGTCAGTGAGGCTGGCCAACATGCTGGCTAAGCACAACGTTGTTAACCCATGTACAGGATTTTTTTCAGCATTGTACACTTTTGTTTTTATCAAAACGATACTATACATTAACCAAAAATTGCCATACACTTTAAAAATAATACATTTTCAGCTCTCAGCACAGACAACTTCAAAAACACTGCAGCCCTTTAAATTCTCCTAAATTAAATTATGAAAAGCACTTGAAACAGTGCAGGGGTTTTGGAGGTGACATTACAGTACAGAAACAGTAGAGTAGATAAGGAGAAGGCAAAATTACACCATTAAGATACAATACAGAGATTATGGAAGTGACATTAGACCACCGCAGTGAAGTCTGGAAGTAAGTAAGGTGCTGTTGCGTTTGGTCCAAGTAGTGTTTGGTTATATGGAAATTGCACACTATACATTATGCTTCAAATGATACTTCTCATGAAAGTTATTATGGTGAGTTATGCATTGGTTTAACATAGCAAGGTAGAATACTATCAGGTTGTGTATTTTTACCTGAAATGTTAACTGTGATAAAATTCTTAGTTATTGTTTCAGACTGGTCTTCAACAAAGTGTCCATAAATTGAGTTTCTCTGCATCTTTTCCCAACCAGAACACATATTGGTTTCAAAGTAAACTGACTTAGTTTAACTCTTTCTTTGTTCTTTTTAACAATTACTTTTAGGCTTCAGAGGTTTGATTGTAGATGATTAAGGTTTTAAACTTGTGAACGCCACCAGGAAACAGTTCACATCTTCAGCAAGTCATCTCCAGAGCAGATCCTGGTCTGTTTTGCTCTGCAGCACCACCTGTAGGAAGATGCTCTGTCATAGACACATTGACATGGACTTTCAAGCTTAGATCACCTTGCAATGCAAGTCATATAGACAAACAGGAACAGATAAATAGCCAGAAAACCTGGATATTAATTGTTTCATTATACATTAAATTAATTTTTGACAGCAGGTTCTCTTATTTGGAGTAAAGATGTAACAATAAAAAAGGGTTTCTGTTTATCAGTACGATCAGTTCTCTCATCTTCTGCCAAGGTGTCTGACGAGCAATAACCAGATTCTTAAAGGCTTTTACCTTTGTAAAACCTGTGAATTGTGATGCTTCCGTCTCCATTGTGGAGAGGCATTCTGCCTTTACTGTTCTTTGGCTCCAAGGCAGGGGAGTGTCTTCTGCCACCTGTTCAGCGGAGACATCATTACATCAGAGTCTGTACTTGAAGGTGGCTTTAATAATCATTAGTCAAAATTCATTGTAGCACTAGGAGCAATATTCTCATGGTAACCCCTCTTCAGCCACATCCCATAAGGTACAATTTTAGCATTTTAGCAATGTGGCTGGTCATCTTCACAGGCCAGAGTACTTCACGCTTGCCTGTGGCTTGGCAGTCCACAAGGCCTTTGGTGGGAAAGGAAAAGGTGCTGCTGCCTCCTGCCTTTCCAGCCCTCCCGCATCTCTGCAGCACCACCACAGCTGGGGCCACAGCCCTGGCTTGCTCCAGAACTGCCAGCACATCCACGTGCTTCTCGTCTGCTAGATACCAGCCATTGACTGACAGCACCTTGTAACCGACGTCCGCGTTCGTCTCGCCTCCCCTGAGGACCTAGTAGCACAGACAGGTCGAAGTGATCCTCAACACATTCAGGGAGAAAAACATGCAGTGCAGGATAATTCAAATGACAGTTTCCCGCATTCATCCGCATTCCTAACAATATTTAATGTGATACTCATTTTTGTTTTGCAAGAATTACATAAACTAGGAAGAACATTCATTATACCGCCTTATCCAATTCAGGATTGCAGGAAGCCTAGAGCCCATCCCAGTAGGCACAGGGCAGGGGACACCCTGGGCAGGGCACACGCACACACACACACAC
>JABJVR010005605.1:0-21050 GCA_025773905.1 Chitala chitala | reverse complement strand
CAGTTTTTCCACACTCCGTGTCCAGGGCAGATAACAGAGTGTGTGATATCTGTTGTGTGTGTGATATCTGCTGTGTGTGTGATATCTGCTGTGTGTGTGATATCTGCTGTGTGCCGTGATATCTGCTGTGTGTGTGATATCTGCTGTGTGTGTGATATCTGCTGTGTGTGTGATATCTGTAAAGTGAACCCATTTGATAAAAGAGTGCTCAATACAGTTATCGTAGATAAATATTTGAATAATGAAATTTATAGCATGATCTGTTTTAGTAACCTTAAGGAAATATTTTAGACAAATATAGTTTTTTTTATTTTGAAGAAAGAAAGTATATAAAATGCTGGTTGTCTCCTGAAGCAATGGATGAATAAATGGTGTGTGCTTAATCTGAACACAATCAGGCATTGCAGCCATCAGTGTAGGTGTCACACTCTGCCACAGAGAGACTCGGCTGTGTCTTATGACTCTGACCTTGATGGAAAACGCCCTCCTCATGTAACCTTTGGGGTCATCTTGCGGCCTGGGTTGGTAAACCTGCTGGCAGTGTTTTGGAAGGGCTTCGTACTCCATGGAGGACGGACTGCCTTCGTGAAGCGTAAAGCAATCCGTGGGCTTTGTGTCGGAGCTTGACCCGGTATCGTTAGCTGCAACATTGCACAAGATCAGGGACTTGGACATGAGTGCCAACCGCTTCGACCTCCGACTTGCCCTCAGCTCCATGACAAGGGGCACCACACTTTTTGCCCCTGTTGTACTGTAGGACACACCACTGGGGATTTTTGGAAGACAGTGATCCTTTCTGCCCTCCCCTTTCTGAAGACTGGGTCTGCAAGAGTGACAAAATGCAGTTACAACTCCTATTTTGGAAGCAGTCTGCCATGCCAAGGCTAGGACATAGTCTCCTTTGCCATAGAGGAGAATGTGTTGCCTCGTGACTTTAGTTTTACTGTCTTCTTAGAGCATATTGTTAAACGCACCTGGAAGTAAAATATGTAATTTTGTGACAAGACCTCTTCGTCCGTGTCATGTTATGTCATTTTATGTTGTGTTATGTTACGCTTCCAAGACCCCTGTCAGCCAAAGGTCCTAGGTTTGTCCTAGCTTTCCACCCCTCTACAGCACCCTTGCCTTAACTATACACTATATGTTATATATATTTACCTATATGGCTACAGGTAAATAATTATGCAATATATTTGAAGACGTGAATTGCTTGGACAACCGGGAGCTGGAAGCTTGTCACACAGTTGCAGTACTTTTGTGATATTTTACAAACTGAAACTGAAAATGTTTGATTCAGCCTGTATGTTTTCAAACACTTGTCACGCTCTGTGCTCGCCACCTTCTTCAAGTCCTAACCAAGTCAAAGATGCACAGCTATGGCCAACTGGCCACATCACTCACCTGCACTATATATTTCTGGCAAGCCTTTGATAGAGGTAAGAATAATATAAAATATTTAATTGTTTTCCAAGATATCTTCGACTGCCCTTAACAATTACAAGCAGGGGAACTTTACCTGCTGTACAAAAGATTTTAAAAATTTTAGAAAAGCATAAGATTATATATTATATGCATGCACGTTCACTAGCAGTGCATATTAACCACATTTCACAGTGAGTAAATGCCAATATTAGACCTCGCTCTGGATTTTAGTTCAGTTTAGTTTAGCTATGTTCACATGCAGAGACCGGTGTACAGAATTTACAAACAAGCTATTAAATTTCCTCTCAAGGTAAGCTACACGTACTCTCGAATAACCTGGCATCTCCTCTGCAGTCACCCTTCTGCTGCTCTCTCTAAGTGGCTTTGAAGAGAAGCATGTGCCATGTTAATGGATGTAAGTGGTAGGAATGAGAAAAGACAGACGTGCCTGTGCAGGGCTCTCACGCACGCAGCTATGCTGCGTTAGCAACGACCAGCTAGAAAAAGCCCCCCCACCACCTTAGTCTGCAGTTCAGTGTAAACGTCCTGCAAACAGTGGCAAGATGTACTGCACACACTGTACACACAGTCAGGCAGCCAACATGCAAGATGTATTTTTGGGTATGTCCATCTTTTAAGGCCACACATTAGGCAGCACTGATGCTACTGTATATCATTCAGCTTTCTGGCTGTTTTGTCCAAAATCTAGAGAAGACCATAAAACAGCCATGTTTAGTCTTAAACCACTTTTCCTAAATGCTCAGCCCTGACTTATCCAGGGGAGTTTCCTTACAGAATCACTATATACAAAGGAATCAACTTTGTCTTTATCAATCTCGTGTAGCAAATTAATTTTTTAAGCATGGTAATCAGTTGAACAGCATAAAACTATTTAATCGTTCTTTAAACTTGAATGTGTAGATTTATAAGAAACCCAGACAATAAAAGAAATACACTGGAATGTAGCATGTGTTTCCTTATGGCATGTGCTGTTTCTGGCTGGCTGCACTTAATGAGTTATTCTGATGTTTAACACTGAAATCTGAGCTCAACTTTTAGTTACTGGTCACTGGGTTAATCTAATAGTCTCATTAGCAAAAGGGGGAAGGGACTTTCTTTGAAACAATTTGAAAACAAACCATGTCCACCATTACTCACTGGTTATTGAATTCATTATGCAAAGTAATCTGATAATGACAGGCTGTTTGTTGTTCTGTGGTTTAGGGCTTGGTGTACCAAGGTCATCTCAGGAAATTAGGCTATCAGGGCCATAGTGTTGTTGCTGCCTCTTCAGATAGAATGAGCTAATAAACACATTTTCTTTATTTTCACTTTACGGTTATGAATGGATGGTGGCTCAGTGATTAGTACTTCTCCCTTATATCTCCGAGGTTGATGGTTCAAGTCTTTCCTGTGTATATGTGCTAGTTATGGTTTTGTATGTTCATCATGTGGGGGTTCCTGTGGGTACTCTGGTTTCCTCCTTCAGTCCAAAAGATGTAGTACAAGTGGGTTGCCATTTCTAAATTGCTTGTAATGTGTGAATGGCTGTGTACAATTTTGCCTTGTGTTGGTTTGGCTCCCTGTATCGGGTATCCCCTGCCTTGTGCCCCAAACTCCCCCATGACCCTGTAATAAGCAGGATGCAAAATGTATGGATTACGATGGATCTTTTTAACTGTTATTTTTAAAATGTATTCTTCGTCTTCAAGTAACATTCAATTTGAAACAACTGCATTGTAATTTTATCACATCGTGTGCAATACTGTCACATCATTCTTGTAAGTTTAACAAGAAAATTTCTCTGTCAAGTACATTCTCTGTGCATCTTTTCCCTGCTTGTACTGTAAAACATTGAAAATTGCTACAGATAGATGAATCACTACTAAGTACAATAGTGAATTTATAGCATGATTGTAGTGAAGTTTCATTAATACAAACTGCTACAATGATTCCCTCTCCTAGTCCTCCAGGCCTGAACAGAGCTAACACACACATACCTCCAGACTAAACAGCCCTAACATACACACCTCCAGACCTGAACAGCCCAAACACACACACCTCAAGGCCTGACCAGCCCTAACACCCTCCCTCTGCTTTTAATTAAAATGCAGCAGCTTTAGTCTACAAGTATTTTTTTTTCTTCTTTCACTTTTTGCAGGTCTGAAATAGTCTTTGGCTACACACAGTAAAAACACAAAGTACCGTAAGTGAACAGACTGCCAGAATAACTGTTATGTGTCCTCTCCTCTGCTGCTGACTGTGTGTGACAGGTTGGCATGGTGGTGTGTTTTCATGCACTGCAATCTACAGGGTTCCTCTAGCTTCAGCCAGGCAAACATTTGTGTCTGGAAAACCTGAAAAGGAGGTGCTCTCCGAATAAAACCATCTCATTCTCAGTACCTAAAGACTGTAAGTCTCCCAGCTAAACATTCCTCACCACCAAAATGAAAATAGTTGGTAATTTTATATCTCACACAATCACAAGGCACTGCATACATGTTGATATGACCTTCGCTGGCAGTGGATGGCACTGATCTGCTCAGTGCTCAGAGCCACTCCCTGTGGCTTATTGACAAGCTCAACATAGTGTCCATCGCTGAACAATCTGTCCTGTACTTCAGTCTCACCAGCAAATCACATTTAAACAGTTGCAGACCTGCTGTTACGCAACACATCCCAAACTGCATTTTAAACACGTGTATTTCGATGTTTGCAATCACTCACCACAGCCGATCTTCTTTTTCACTTGCAGCATCCATGACAAGCTCAGTCAAATGTGTTTCTTTTCTCCTGTCTGGAGAAGGAGTAATGTTGGAGGACTTTGGCCAATGAAGGTTCATCAGGGTTTTAACAAGCTTTTCCTGTTCAGCAGATTGTCTGTGTTGAGAGCCAGCACGCAAAGATGATTTAGGCTGGACTCTTCTAGCTCCCATCCGCCCACCCACTTGCCTTCCTGACCCCGCCTCCCTGCCTGACACCGCCCCCATGCCAGACCCCGCCCCCTGTTCGGACAGCTCAAAGCACAGAAGACATCTCATACTAAGCTGGAGTCTTTTTCCTGTCCTGCACTTTTCCACAAGGGGGAAAAAAACAATTCCTTAGCAGTTTGTGCCTCACACCTACCCACAGTCTGACAATTCCAGCAATGGAGCTGTGGTACTGTGTAATCATTCCCTACATTCATCTGGGCATGAACTTCTGACAGTGATGTTCTGTACACTGTGTATTCCTGACTTGTTTATGCACTGTATGCTTTCATTTCTGCATGTAACTCCCTTGCAATTGACTGTACTGTAGTGTCAAAAAATGTTCACATGGTTTTTTTCAAGCACTTCAGTTTTAAATGCTATATAGAACAGTTACAAGATTTAAATCATACAGCTGAGAAAACCTTTTATTTCTATGTTGTATGAACCTATTTTGCATTTATTGCACATTGTATGCTTATATCTAAACTGTAAGAATAGCTGACAACTTGTGCTAACTCCCAAAAGTCCTCTGCGTTCCTCCGGAATGATATAAGAGCACTTTATGTGAGTGGTGGATATGAACTCCAGTCAGACATTAGACTGCACTAGATTTGTCATTATATCAGCTCAAAGTCAACTCTGATGACTTCATTATGGGTGTTGAGAGTCATTGTGTTTTGTTTGTTGGAGTAGAGGTCTTATGGGGGGGGAGGTAACAGTCATTCCTGTCTTTCAGCAGTTAGCAGGGTCTATATTTATTCTGAGCAACAAATCCTGTTTCTTTAGAGACCACATTGAGCACTGAATTTCAAACTTAGATTATAACATAAATATGAATACTTAACAACCCGTCCCATATTGTTTTATTATATGGGATAGATTTAGTATAACTTTAGATATATTGCTTTTTTAAGTCTGTGTACGTGTGCAGTAAACATTAAAACAAAAATATATGTTTTTAGCCTGTAGGTTGGCAAGAAAAAGTTGAGTCACTGACCACATAATAGTGACATTATCAGAACTTAGTGGCAAAAGGAAAATAAAACTAGCTCAGTTTCATAGCATCATTATTTATAAACATTTTAAAGATAAAAAAAATATTTGAATGTAGTTCATGTCAGCATAATTTGTTATATTTGGTTTGCATCTGCATTTCATATATGTTGAGATTTCATGCTTTTGAATAATATAGTAAATTATTCAACTTATAACTATATATATATCATAAAAATGATAGCAGATGTAGTAGAATGCCATTACAGACGGCACAGTGGCCACTGAAGGCTGAAGCGAGCCTCACCGGTGCCCGACACATTCTCTGTGTCCTGTCATTGCTAAGAAAGATGTGAGATGAAAAAGGTGAAGCTCATGTACATGAAGAGAATGGTGAGGACCAGACTGTCTGACACTGATTACACACACAGCAACATACCTATTATGGTTACAGTGCTGCAACTCTGGACCCAAACCATCCCGACCACACCTTATTATCCCCTTAGGGTCTGTAAGAATATGTTTTACAGACTTCCAAACTTATAACTGCCTGTACCCATACCAGTTTGCGTTGTACTGTCTACATGCGTGTCCAGCATGCTCTTCATAAATTGTGTACTATAACACACATTCCAGCATAAGTACTGCTTTCTTACTGTGTGTGTGTTGGTGCATATTACATTTTTCACTATCACCTATAGGCTGTTCAGTCTTTATATTTACTGTATTTATGTCATGTCCTGCACCTGTCATATCATGTAGTCCTCTAGATGTCGCCATTTTGCCTTTGCTGTTTTTTCTGTTTTTCTCTACCCTTCAGTTTGCCATGTAAGAATGTTAATTCAATCAGTGCCATCAGCTGTCTTTCGTTTCCTGCTTTCCCCTACACACACCTATTTTGTATGTTGGTCCTTAGCCAGTTGTCAGTGTAGAGTGTAACTGTGCACCTGTGTTAGCTAGTCTTTGTTTGTTTCTAATCTTTTGTTATTTATGCTCTTCACCTTATGTATTGACCGCTTCTATCTGAATAAACCCTTCTGCATTTAGACTCAGCCATTGCCTCCATCTCTGCGTTTTCGCCAAACATTACAATTTATGATTTATGCTGTATATGTATTGTGTTTTTATTTTGTTGTTGTTAGATGTAATCAAACATATTAGCATTCAAATGCACCTGTTATATATGGCTAATAAAGAATTTTATGACTGATAATTAATTTAACATAGACTATAATGACTCTGGCAATGCTACATTAGCACAGAAAGTACAGTGTATAAGATAAGGTCTGATAAGGCCTGTACTAGATTAGCGCAAAAGCTACAGAGGCCCTGGACGTGCTGCTGTATTAGCATGAACATTACAGCGTCCCTGGTAAGGCCTGTACTAGATTAGCACAAAAGCTACAGAGGCCCTGGACGTGCTGCTGTATTAGCATGAACATTACAGCATCCCTGGTAAGGCCTGTACTAGATTAGCACAAAAGCTACAGAGGCCCTGGACGTGCTGCTGTAGCTTGAATATTGGCTTGAATTAGCATGAATATTACAGTGGCTCTGAGTGTGATATGTTATCTGAAACTGATACTGAATGTATTAAAATAGCACAGAGGCTACAGTGGCTTTCAGTGTATGTTCATAGCACCTCATCTTAAGGCAATAATGACCCTGGCTCTGCTACATTAACGTACATTCTGTACTGCCATTCTTTACACTGTTGTATACTTTACATCACAACACAGATTTTAGTACTGTGACTAGTACTGTGTTAAGATAGTGGCACTGAGCATAAATATTCTGTCCCTTAAGCCCCTGTTGGAAAAGTTGCAGACACGAGATCTCTGACTTTTGCTCTGAGGCAAAGTAATGTCACTTCATACTCACTGTAAGAAATAATTAAAATGCACCCATTACATTTACATATTCATGCTTTACCAAAGGGTGAAGAGACATTTGTAAATATGCATAAGGTTATTTATCCCAGCAGTAAGTGTGCATTTGCTTTACAGAAGATGCTTGTTTTACAGAAGCTGCATACTTAAATAAAAGTATATAAATGTACCAAAATGTAATGAATAATTAAATACGCCTACACTCCCCAAAGTGTGCTCATTCCCTTGACTGATAATACATGTCAAGAATGGCCATGTTTCTGCTTAGAGTGGAAAGTGTTTGAAAACAGCTGTCAAGGGCATGTCATTGATGGGTCTGTTATGGTGCAAAAATTAAAATGTTTCTAAATAGGTTTTGAAAAGAGTTTTGAAGCATTATTTTTCTTTGATGCATATACAATATACGTATTAAGTAAAAAATGACCACAAATTCAGCAAGAGGAGATATAGCATTCAAAGGTCTAGAAACATTTCTTTTTTTTTAACTTTTTTGGACATTGAGTCCATTAAATTACAGCTTTTGGAATTTAAGTAGGTTTTAAGCACAGATAAAATCCTTTAAGATTTCCATATTCAATTCAATTCAATTTATTTTTATATAGCACCTTTCGCAACAGCGTGCCTCAAAGCAACAACTTGCTTATTACCATTCGGATTTGTTTTAAAACACAATAAATTCTTAATTTTTTTTGTAACAGTTTAGTGTTTATTGTCAAGTGTACAGTATTTATGATCAAATATGCTGGCCAGGTAAAAAGTGTTACATACAAGAGTTTTGCAGTGTTGTAGGTATGCAAAGAACTGCTCACCATAACTAAGACATTTAACAAATAATAGTTAAATGAATAGCTAAGACATTTAACAGATATACAGTTAAATGAATAGCTCCAAATAACCTACGCAAAGTTCATGCTTTTTCGTACATGCCATACCTACAGTGAATAAAATGTACAATACTAATACAAGCTTTTGTCGCCCTCTGTTGGAAGCAACATGGTAATAACTTGTGTCTGGGTGTGCTACAATGATCATATTAGCATTACACCATGCAAAACAGAATATGTTACTCAATAAAAATCCTCCATTTCCTATTAATCCATGCATATTTTTATTAAAAAACACTGATAAATACAACAAAAGCAGATTATTCTATATGATTTGTTTTTTCCTCTGCACCGCACTCATCTACATTATTAAAGGCAGGATGCTCTGGGTCTCCCTCAGCTGCCATGTTGGCTGATGGACTGGGCCTGTCTGTGATGGTTTCACCCTCTACACCAGGGTTAGCAGTGACAAACATCCAGTGGTTCATCTCTCGCTCGGCCTTGTGGGAGTCCAAGAAGGTCTGTGCAGCCACCTCATATTCCTTTCCATACGCTGTCCTAAGAACAGAATTCCATTGCTGATAGCATAGCTCACATTTTTAAAATTTTAAACTGTAAAAACTATTGTATTCATAATACTTATTATAATTATTATATTACTTACATATTTAATACTTAAATATAAACTACTCACGCCAGTCCATTTGCATATGTAATTAGTAGAACCATATGAATTATTCACAGCACAAAAAAAACATATACATACCACAAAGGATAATTGCCAAGGACAGCTAGGCAATGGTTTGTCTTGCAGTGACTGATAAGAACCTTTGTGTTTACCTGAGGAATAATAATAATAAGCATAAAGAATTTGTGGAAGAACTTTTAATGTAGGCCTTATTTCCCTCATTCTCTCAATTTTGCTCCTTTATTCAGGTTCTGTACACTCTGAGGTTAACTAGGCCTGCATCCCTGAATTCAGGGTGTGCAGATGGTTTAAAACACCGTAGATATTCTTCCTTTTTTAGCTGGGTGAGAGTGACCCTCCTGTGGAGCAGGTCAGCAGGAACCAGTCAGTAGGGAGGCATAGGGATGTTAGAACTTTCCATCTCCTTGCACAGCCCAATGTGATTAATGCATTATGTATTAATATACAGTGGTGGTGGCAGAAGGGGGACAGGGGATGCAGTTGCCCCCCCCAACAATTTTGATGTACCACACCCTGATCTACAAGTTTAGAAATGTGAACAATCCGGAAGAGTCCAGTCCACAACTAAGGACATCCCACAGAAATTCCCCCAGACCGCAATTCTGAATACGTCCAGTAGAAACCCCCCCCCCCTAGAAAGCAACTCAACACATCCAACGGCAGTAAGTGTGCCCCCCACCTATTCTAGGTTTTTTAACTTGTCTGCCAAACTTCAGATGCTGCTGACCCTGAAATAACTGAATATCTGTATGTGTGAGATGATAATTTGTTGTTGATTAATTCAATATATTTGCATAAACATATAAAAACTGATTGCAAATTTTTAATTAATTTCAATGAAAATTCCATTTCTTTGCATTTAAACCCATCTCCGTGTGGGGACCAATGGACAGTCACCATTCAGTGCCCTGGGAACCAGCATTAAGGGTCTTGCTCAAGGACACACCCATTGGTTGGGCTAGGATTCAAACCAGGAGACTACTACGGCATAGGCAGATGTTTGGCCCATTGGGCCACAGACCACCAAACAAACAAATGTGAAGAAGAACTCAGAGTTGCCATTCTTCCTGCCACCAGGGGTATTATGTTTTGGGTGGTATATTCTTTGTGGTATTTAATCTTCTCATAGTACTTCATGAATATGAAAACTGAATCATATTGATCAATTTCAGCAAATATTAGATTTGATTTGGATTTGTATTGTAATTAGGGATTTAATAATTTACTGTATTGACTATGAGATCATAACTGTAACTTTTGAAGATTTTAATAATTTTTAAATATTATAATAAATACTCGAATTTGGTCTCAATAATTCATTGGCAGATTACATAGAGAGGAACTCTGAAACGGAAATATTAAGATTAAGTAGGAAACAAGCCTTACCGGCACTGGAAAGCCCTCATTCTCTAAGCGTTCCTGAGGATCCAGGTATACCACCTTCCACCAAGTAAGGAAGGATGCCTGATCCATTAGGAACACCTCTTGCAGCCGGGATCGCTTGGCATACTTCAGGAATGTCTTATGATCACTTGCCAGGTACAACTGAGAGAGACAACAGTAGCCAATCAGATCTTAATTAACAGTCATGTTTAGGTGCAAAACAGCGATCCTCTTTAAAAAAAATTATTCCATACATTCTTGTATCCTACCTGTAAATTACTGCCAAAACTCACTTAGTGACATAAGAGCTGTTTCATATCTATATGTAATGAAAAAAATCTTCTAGCATTTGATCTCACCTGACCAGCAAGCCCATCTGTCGTCCGAAGAGCAAAGCTCTGATTGAACTTTACAGTCTCACCCTCCAAAGTCCCATCGATACTGACAAACAAAGACACGAGACGCATGTCACTTAAAAACTAGAAAATTAGACAGCTGTGCTGTAGCAGGGATGTAAGCATTAATTCTTGTACCTGGTGACAACAAAGGCAGTCCTCCCACAGGGATCGAGAGCTCTGGTCGCACTAACTTCACACGGTGCCTGTACAGAAGAGTGTAGACGCACCAAGCTGGGGTCCAGGTGCATGCTAACGGCAGACACGTCTCTGTGCTGCTGCTGCTGCTGCTGCCATTCCATTGAGCCATGGTGTTCTCCGGTGCCAGGGTTCACCAACATTACCACATCCCCAAAATGCAACCACCCATCCGTTGTAACTGACAGGTCAATCTGAAGCACAGTGCATGAAACCTTGCTAACTACCATTTAAACATCACAGTCATTTCAGTTACATCTAGGTAGGATTAATCCTGTTTTCAAGACTGGGAGTTCAACGTCCAACCAGAATAGCATATCAGATGTTCTGTTATGTATGAACTGACTGCCAGCACAGTCTAGTATAGGAACTCTCACTGATCAAGACTAGAAGATCAATTAAGTTATCCAAAAACTAATTAAGAACTATATAAATATCCTGTTGTGTGTGCGATGGAATAAAAATCACCACGGCGCATATTGCCTGTTACATATGCTTTCCATCAAAGAACAGGATAATGTACCTTTCTCAAGATGTTTTGTTTGAGAAAGTTGGTTTTCTGAATAGTCAATTCTCCCTTGTCCTTTTTGTCCAGGAAGTCAAGCAAGGTGTCCTGTGATTAAAATAAAACATCGGAGACAATCAAGTATGCAATCTTTACTTTCAAACAATTTATCAATTCCTCAAACCCTTATCCTGTACAGAGTCACAGGTGGCCTAGAGCATATCCCAGGCAGCCTAGGGCCCAAGGCAGACCTATCACAGGGCACTTACACACACACACACACACTAAGGGCATGCAATTCCCCTAATCAGCATGTGTTTGGACTGTGGAAAGAAACTGGAGTATCCAGAGGAAACCAACACACATATGCAGAAGATATGCAAACTCCACACACAGGTTTTACACACAGTGCTGGGAGCCAGATTTGAACCCATGACCCAAGATGCATGCAGTAATGGTGCTACCCCCTGAGTCAGCCTGCTGTTTATACAGCTGTTACTTCAATGACCATCTTTTCTTAATGCTGCTAGTAAATATTCTTACAATTAAAACTGTAAAACAATCAGCAACACAGTGCTGTCCCCTGTAAAAATATGCCCTGAATGCAATTTTTAGATTTAAATTACAGTACTTGTTATATTCTTTGCCAGAATTTCTGGATTACACTATGACCACAGCTGTGTCTGTCCTTCTAAAAGTTTCTTTCCAAAGCCATTTATCCACATCGTGATTGCAGGGTGCCTGGATTCTAAGGCAGATAACATAGGGCACAGACATGGCATACCTACATCCAGGGCCCTTAATAGTTTCCAGTTCAACTGAATCCTATGTTAGACTGTAGAAGAAAACCAAGGTAGGTATAAAAGACACACAATAATAAAACATATATATCTTTTTAAAAAATAACCCTGGAGATAAAGGCAGCAATGCTGTCTTCAAAGCCACTGGGTCTGCTGAACTGAATTAACATTTAATGGAATGAAAAAAACCATAAACATTTCGAGAACAGGGAACAAGGTAGAACAGTATACGTATACAATTCATATTTGTTTTTTCTTTATCAGTAGCATGGTTAGCACTGTTGCTTTGCACCTCCAGGTTTGAGAGCTCAAATCCAGCTTCCTCTCCGTTTGTGTGGAGTTTGCTTGTTCTCCCTATGCTTTGTAAATTTCCTCCAGGTACTCTGGTTTCCCCCCACAGTCCAAAGACATGCATTGTAGGCTGATTGGTGTTTCCAAATTGCAGATATTGTATGAATAGGTGTGTGAAAGATTGTGTCCTGCTATGGGTTGGCACCCCATTCAGGGTGACCCCTATCTTGTGCCCTAAACTCCCTGGGAGAGGCTCCATCTGCCACCACAATCCTACATATGCCACACAGTATGGAAAATGGACAGAATTAAACTCTTCTATTTCAATATAGGAGTGTATAGCTCAAACACATTCACCAAGGAACTTACAGATTTCTAGCAGTTAACGTACATTGTTAGACCATACAAAAAAAATGTAAGTAAAAATTATGATGGATTTATAATACATTTATCTCAGTGTATATATCAATGTGATTACACCACACTGATAAGTGGTTAGAAAGTTCATGACCTGTAAAACACATGTTGTTATAGTACTATCATTTCATCTACAACCCAAAGCAGACAGTGAGGTGACAGCTATTTCTACACTTATCCCTTTGTGATCTTTAATAAAATCACTTTCTGAAAAGGGTGGAAATCAGCAAATCTTTGAATTGTGTTACACATTGCACGATGATTTAATACTTGTAGTGTTCTGATCTGTGAAGTTTTAATAGTATAATGTTTTAACAGCTTATGTCTGTTTTTTTGGGGGGAGGGGGTTCTTCCTTGAACAGTAAGACCACCTCCCCCCCTTGAAAGATTTAGCAGATGATATCAGCAGTAGAATTAGGCCACACCAGGAGCTGTGATCTCTCTCCAACACAAAAGCATGATTGTTAAGCCATAAATGTTTATTCTCATGAACATGTATTGTATCCTTACTAACACTCGGGATGTCTTGTAACAAAATAATATAATTTACAATAAGAAATAATGGAGTGTAAGTATACATGTAGGCTACAGAAACTCAGCAGTGAAGTTGTCCTCCAAAGATTGATTGTGAAGGTTAATGGACAAAAGCACATCTCCACCCCCCACCACTATCAACACCACCACAACAATCTGCTTTTTGTACTTTTTTGTACAATCTCCATATTTGTACTTTCTCCCACAGTCTAAAAATTAACACTGGAGATCAAATGGATCCCATGAAAATCTAGACCAGCTGTTTTTAAAGTGTAATCCACAAGATGATCTAGTCAAGTGTGTGTGTGTGTGTGTGTGTGTGTGTGTGTGTGTGTGTGTGTGTGTGTGTGCGCGCGCGTAGTTTTCTGTAACGGCCTTTTATGGGATCATCACAAAATATTTAGCACACTAAATTATTCTTTCTTATAATCTATTAACTTTCTTTTAATTGTTTCTTAAAATTGCATTGCTTTCCATATAATAATATGTACTGTGATGTAATTCCACATGTCACAGGACAAAGAGCTCAGAATTTAATTAAGAGCTGAATACCAGGGTGCTTTTTTATATTTCTGGCCTCACTCACCTTTTCAAGAGCGATATCTTCACTCCAGTTTCCAACACGGACACGTGGGCTGTATGTCCTGACGTTGGCCATTGTTATTAACTATAACACTTGTATAAACAGCAATGTACAAGTTGTGTGAGGCAGGCTAACGGCACTAACCGAAGTTGGATTGGTTTGTTTACGTTTCGTTACTATGGTAACGAAAACTTTCCATGCGGTTTTGTGTAGTGCGACAGTTCTTTTCAGCACCTATAGATGGCGCCGTCAAACCTGTGGAAAGATCCGTGTTGCTTTCTCTGGTTATTTTCTGTAATTTGCAATGAAAATTATAAACAGGCATATCTGCTGTGTTTTCACTTAGTGTGTATAGGAAATTGTTGATTATGTAAATTTGACAAAGCAAATGGTAATATTAAAAATAAAAATTCTGCCTGCATAAAGCAAAGGTGCTGCCCTAAATCTGAACACCCTCCTATCCTGTCTTGTACTCTACATCGAATTCCTGTCCAATAATACCACAAACAGGATTGGTGACTAACACAACACTGACTAAGTTTTACGTCCACTGCAATCAAACCATTAATAATAGTTTGCATTGTATACAGATAGCTAACAGCACACAAAAGTAGTCCTGATACCCCATATTCCTCCAGCAGTTCCCACAGTATAGACTAAAGTACATAGTCATATCCCTTCACACATGGAGACTGGGTTAGAGAATTAGCATATTCCCTTGCATTTTCTTAAATATGATAGACAGGCGTTGTATGATTAATCAATCAGGTGTCCAAGCAAACAAACTGGTGTCATTGCAGTCTTGCATGAAGTGCACAATATAAAGCCAAATAGAAAGTATTATGCCTGTAGAATAGCCATGCAAGGTCAAACAACACTGCAGTTAATTCCAGTCTCTGCAGTATTAGGAAGCCACAACATCACTGCACATTCAATACCAAAGCTATAGCAGAAAATGTAAAAAATGTTAAGGATATTAATGTGAGGGTAGATACACTACACATCCAGTGCAGTTTGGGTCTCCGCTGGAATCTTCAAACTCACAGCTTCATTTTCCATGTAAACTGCTATGAGAAACCATTCACAAGACAATGGTCAACAAAGCAACATCTTATAGGGCCCTTTGTGTTTTAGTTCTCCAATCACTATGCAAGGCAGAGCACTAGTTAGAGAGCTGTCTGTGGGACAGTATGATTGGAATGACCCACTACCAATGGAAAAGGGGTGGAAGATGCAGAAAGTTTCTCATGCTGAATCTCATTAGGAACTTGGTTTTCTGAGCATCCCACACTACTGCTGGTGTACTTCTAACAAGAGTGCATAGCTGTGTTTGTATTCTAAAACCTGTGGCTGCAAGGGATGTGCCTTTAAGAACCAAATTTACTAAATTGAAATACATGGTTCCTTTTGGACATATATATTCCCCAATGTACATTGTTGATTTACTCATTAAAATCGTGTAAAGATCATAAAGCTATCTCTATCATTTTAAATGATAAAAATAATATCGCAGTCCCAACCGATGTAAAAACCCCAAACCAGTTGTCCCAAATTTCACTAAAGCACTGTAAAATGCCTGTATAATGGCACAATTTTAACATGCTATATAACATATCATGGCTGACATGGTTATGTAACATTGTATAGACCACGGGTACAGAACCTTTGGACTTGCAAACAGGAGTGGTGGTCCCCATTTTTAAAAAAGGAGACTGGAGGGTGTGTGCCAATTATTGGGATATCACACTCAGCCTTTCTGGTAAATGCTATGCCAGGGTGCTGGAAAGGAGGATAATACTGATAGCTGTCAGATCCATATATTCCTGGAGTGAAAGCTGTGTTTGCATGCTTGGCATTAAGTCAGACCTGTTCAATGCAGGCGTTGGGCTTTGCCAAGGCTGCCCCTTGTTATTTCTTCTGTTCATGTCTGGCATGGAAGTCGTGGGGTCTCAGCTCTGCTTTTTGCAGATAATGTTGTTCTCCTGGCACCATCACAGGATGGCCGTCAGGGTACGCTTCAACTGTTTGCAGCTGAGTATGATGCAGTCAGGATGTGACTCAGCACTTCTAAGCCCAAGGCCATGGTTCTCTCCCAGAAAAGGATGGTATCCTCCCTTTGGGTGAGGGGGGAGAGCCTATCTCAGGTGGAGGAGTTTAAGCATCTCAGGATCTTGTTCATGAGTGATGGGAAAGGGGATTATGAGATTGATCATAAATTGGGTGTGGCTTCTGCAGTGAGGCGGGTGCTATACTGGACCTTAATGGTGAAGAGGGAGTTGAGCCATAAGGAGAGGTATGTGATTTACCAGTTGGTCTACGTTCCTACCCTCACCTATGGTCATGAACTTTGTGTAATGACCGAAAGAACAAGGTCACGAACACAAGCGGCTAAAATGAGCTTCCTTTGCAGAGTGGCTGAGCTTACTCTCCGGGATCAGGTGAAGAGCTCTGAGATCCGGGAGGGGCTCTGAGTAGAGCCGCTGCTCCTCCTCATTGACAGGAGCCAGTTGAGGTGGTTCCTAATAAGGATACCCCCTGGGAGACTTCCCTTGTTGGGCGGAGGGCTCAGGATCAACCCAGGACATGCTGGAGGGATTATATCTATCAGCTGGCCTGGGAACGGCTGGGCATTCCCCAAGAAGAGCTGGAAGAAGTTGCTAGGGACAGGGATGTCTGGGCATCTCTTCTTCTCCTACTGCCACCGTGACCCAGAATTGGATAGTTAAGTTAAGTGAATGGATGGATGGATATATAACGTGAAACGCTATATGTAATTATCAAAGATTTATTGAGGGGATTCATGGGACATTTTTGTACAGCCTGTTTCATATAAATACAATAAATAGTTACTGTGCTCACTGATACAAGATAAGGAGTTGATAGTGAGTTTTGGTGGGTGGAACTTTTCCTTTCTTACACCGCTGTGCAATTTTACAAAAATGATCAGATATCTTCAATTTTTCAGGTTATTTTATGGACAATAGACACCATTTGAATATCAAAACTGAGAGATTTCTTCAAACTTTTGCCCCAGTTACTAAGCACATCTTACATACTGCATGGGGTGCCCATGACTTTTCTTGGTCCACAAGCTTCAAACTCAAAAATTTGTGAAAAACTGTCACTGCAGACATTATCGTGTTATTTACTGAACACAAAATAAGTATAAATGTTACAAGACATGACACGATTAAATGTCAGATAGAACTGCATTTTAGCTTCTGTGTTACAGGTAAATGTAATCATGAAGAAGAGTTTAAAAAGCCACAGCAAATAGTGACCTAATGAGAAGCACAGTATTACATTCGGTTAGGTGTACTGAGCGAGTTTTTTGTGGTTGTTTTTCTTGCCCCTGTGCGTGTTACCTGTAACCCTGTTACCCTTACCATTCCCCGTGTTTTCTCCACCCCTCGTTCCTGTCTTGGACTGATCTTCCCGACACAACGAACCCCAGCCTGTTTCTTCAGATTGTCGTCAAGGATTTCATTTTGGACCTTGATTGTTTCCCTAAATTAAAACTTCCAGTCTCCCTGTGTCCTCTGTAAATCATTACATTAACATAAAATCCAAAGCATCACATTATTCTCTTAAGTGTTTTCATTAAAAAAATCTAAACAGTCCTGTGGTGGGCTGGCGCCCCACCTTGGGTGTCCCCTGCCCTGCGCCCTATGTGTTCTGGGATGGGCTCCAGGATGATGCAGTATAGAAGATGACTGACTGACAATCCTTTAATTTTCAAAAAGCATAATGGCACAAAAAAGATACCATTCCACATTCATGTATTTCCACTTTTAATAATAAAAAATTATTTTAAATATAAGACTGAAGATCACTTCAAATTTCCCTTGCTTCATCCTTTAGAATTAATAACTTCTGTTTCTTTTAAATAGTTTAATTGCCAATGGGTTTCATTGTTTTCATCATAGTTAAAGAATTTAAAAAAATCTATATCTTTTAAAACACTATTAATTGGGAAGCATTTTAAAGACTCAAAATTAGTCTTTAAAAGACAAAATTAGGATTAGAAGATGATGGTTTATCTGAGTTTTTGAGAGAACAAGTTTTGAAACAAGCATTCATTGTCACTCACACCAAATTTAATAAAATTCACTTATAACACTTCTTAAATCTCTTTATCGTAGCCATTTTACACCAGAGCAAAACACATTAATTCGTCTTTTTTTCAGATACATTTCAGAGTAACATTATCACTCATTTACAGTTAAGGTTCCAAAATGGGAGATTCAGAAGCCAAGAACCATTATAGCAAAAAACTGGATTAAAAAAATTTTTATCACCTTTGTGTGAAGAGATTGATAATTGTAACACTTGGGAAAATAGCGAGAGAGAGAGAGGTTGAATGTGCAAAAAGGGAGGCTTTAATGTGGGGTGAAACAGGGTACAAACATAGGGCTAAAGGGGTCACAAAGGCTAGATTATCAAAAATAAGGAGAACAAAACACAAACTAGAGAGAATGGGGGAGAACAATGCTAAATTACAGAGTCGCAGCTACAGCGAGTTCACAGGTATCACAAGGTTATAAAAACAATAACCAGCAAAGGGCTGACAAAGCAGGAAGTTAAATAAAGGCAGACTAATAGGGTACAATGAGATGAGGCTGGCAAATGATAACGAGGGGATAATCGGTAGGAAAGGACAGGAGGAAGGGCGACATCTAGGAGACAGAGGGAGCATGACAGGCAGGGTGTTACAATAATCTGTGGTAAATATTGTAATTGCTATCAAAACTAAAGAAACACTTTGCAAAAATCATTTAAATAGTAATCCAGAAGAATTCTGTGATGTATTTTTGTCTTAGTTTTTCTAAATATTTTTAAGTGCTGTCGGCCCTCCGTATCTGTGTTGGATTGGGTCCAGGACCCCCTGCAGATACTAAAATACACAGATGCTCAAATCCATTATATAAAATAACGTAGTGATTACATATAACCTTCACACATCCTCCAGTGTACTTTAAATAATCTCTAAATTACTTATAGCAGCTAATACAATGCTAATGCCAATACTGTGTAAGTAACTGTTGTACTGTATTGTAAAGGAATGACAAGAAAAAGTCTGTATGTACTGAGTACAGATGCAAATACAGTACACATCCATCCATCCATCCATCCATTATCTTAACTGCTTATTCCTGGTGAGGGTCGCAGGGAAACCTGGAGCCCATCCCAGAGCACATAGGGCGCAGGGAAGGGGACACCCAGGGCGGGGCGCCAACCCACCACAGGGCACAGTACACATCAACAACAAAATAACATATTTTCTTCTAACACTTATGAATTGCTTTTGTTTAATGACCTGAAAGAGAAATACAATAAAATAAAAAACATTTAATATATGTGATATGGTACATAACCACGTACTTTTTATTACACTTTGAACAAGCCACAGAAAGGAAACACAGAGAAGCTGAAATAAAAGTATCAAAAAATTATGTACATTGAAAAAATATTTGTTGGATTAACTGCGGAGGGTCAACTGTACTCAATATTTTTATTTTGTAGTTCATTTTTATCTTGTAGTTCTCAGTTCTTTTCCCAGCTCGGCCACCAGATATGTCTCTGAGCGAAACTCTCAGCTCCAATCAGCCCTTTCAATGCAGTCTGAGCAAACATTTTGCACAAAAAACATAAAATTCATCACATCTATATACCTGGAACTGAGCAATTAGATTTTTGTCTCATATTCACAGCACAATATGGCTTACAGTGCAGGATTCACATAGTATTGTTCACATGTGAAATGTCCACTTTTCTCAGAATGACGAACTTGTGAAAGATGTGAACATATACATTTTTGCGGTAAATTCAAATAAATACAGCAGTCCTGCTTATCCCAGGTGAGGTAAGTGAAAACAGGTGGCAAGAAAGACTGCCTTCCTTTGGGATATGAAGACTGTGCTGTGTTGCCATGACGTCAGGATAGTTGTTAGGAGCATGCTCAGAGCTGACAGGATGTCGTGGAGACTGCCACTGGTTGCTGTGTCTATGCAGGAAGCGAGCCACGCCTCTATGAAAAACAGACCACCCATACCAAGTAAACAGGCCCAACTACAAGGCTGGGAGAAGGACTCAGCAGGAAGAGTCCCCCCTCACCATCTACCCCTCCCACCAGCCACCTTTCCCATTGCTGATCAGCCCCTCTCTCAGTGCAGCATTGAGCTTGTATTATTTTTAAACAACAGCAGACTGAGCAGCAGAGCCCACCCTGCCAGAGAGGAGGGGCCCAGCAGTGAGGCGGGCTGCTGTGCTCTGCTCCTCTCTGCTTACCCTTCCATATCTCTTCCATTGTCTGGCCTGGCTCTCCCCACCTCTCAAGAGCATGTCATCCAATTGGAACCAGCTGCTTTGCTTTATATCACATTCAGGAGAACAAAATTGTGAGCAGAGACTCAGTTGGTGTGTGCCTGCTCAAAATCCTGGACAATCCTGTAAACAATGTCACCCTACAGGGTCTGAAGAAGCCAGGTTTTCTCTCTGTTCTTTTGCACACAGCATAGGTAGTCAGCGTGTTCTGGATTTTGATGAAAAATTACAGGACGTCTCTGGTTGTTGATACATGCATGATCTCTATAGCAAATGAAAAAAAAAAAAAAATCAGAAGGAGACCTTGCACTGAAGTGAAGAGATGACATCACTCAAGAAGAATGTTCCCAGAAGAGAGTGTTAGTGTGTTAGTGCTGGTTTATATTAGCCTTCAAAGAGAACAGAAGGTGTATAGGGAAAAAAAACTGCCTTCAATAGCTATAACAGTAAGCAGATCCTGGGGCTTATTGTAAAAGAATTGAGCAGTTCTGCTGCTAGACATTCCTGTGAAAATGTGAGCCATGTTTTCTTGAGTGATAAACAAGGATGGAATTCATTGATAACGTTTAGCATTTTGTTTCAGTTGTCAACATACTGAAAAAACTGTTGCACCATTGAACTGATTTTATATTCAATTTAGTTTAATTGATTTTACATCCTAATTAGACACAGTACCACTGTAAGCATTAACTTTTCACCTGTGTTTTTTAATTAGTTACTCAAGACAATTTTATATAGGCGGCACGGTGGCGTGGTGGTTAGCACTGTCGCTGCGCACCTCCAGGCCTGGGGTTCAATTCCCGCCTTGGGT
>JABJVR010005604.1:0-13350 GCA_025773905.1 Chitala chitala | reverse complement strand
ATCGATCGGACAACACGAGATTTGTACCGATTCCCGTATTGGCTAGGAAGCATCGATATAGTCGATAAATATCGAACTGATGTGGACCTCTAATGGCAGGGTTTGTATGTTTCAAGGAATGCCGAAAGTTGATCATTTGTTGCACTTATTTGTGGATTTTTTGATATTCTACTTTTGCCTAAGTTGTTGTTTTTTACTTTTTTCAATAACATTTGTGCAATGTCACAAAGGAACAGATGGGTGGATAGAATGTTCTAAAATTGTACAACTTTACACATACATCATATATTTAGGTAGTGTAATGTCAGAGTAAAAATAAAAATTGTTTTTTCAACATAATTTGATTTTTAGGAATGGGACAGTGTAGTTAAGATACTAAATGTTTTAGAATCATTTTTCATGATCTACTTCATGGTTTATTAAACACTACAGTTTCTCAGAAGACTAGTGTTTCATGTTTAATTTGTCTTGATATATCCATGCACGTTTAATTTTATGTGGTATAAAAAAACTTTTAATGATTAAATGTTGACTGAAATTTGAGTTCTCATGTTTGACCAGCAAGATTCAGAAATGTTCTACAAGAGATGTTTAATATTGTATGCCTATATTTGTAACTTGTTATTGGTTCACATCTCAGGAGTAACAATTCCACAAGGTACTCAACTGCAAATTGCTTCAATAATGTACATGGCTGTGCCAATAGATAGAGATGTCAGGCCACATCTGAATAAAGAAGGTTCTTAATTAGCTAAAATTAAGAACTCCATACACATTCTAGTGCATTGCACACGTTTTTACAAAATATGCAAGCACTTTGATATGATACCTTTCAAAATCACGTCTTAGTCCTGCGATCCCACCACAATTTTATGTAATCAGCCATTAAAGACATTTGCAATTACCTTTGTGTAAAACATGAAATATGTCAGTTAAACTTTTCAGTTCATGCTATTCTGTTTTCATGTTGCACCAGAAATGTGTCCTTGCATTGATAATTTTTTTTGGGTGAAGTATTATTATGAATGGTATTATCAGTAAACACATTTGACCAGTTCAGCCGTGGAAATTAGGATGGAAATGAAAACACATGCAGATACGGGTATTTCCAGAAAAACAGTTTAAAAATTTTGGTGTTAAAACTGTCCAACTGCAAGTTTAAATTTTAAGTCAAAATACTCACAGGTGTCAGATCCACAATAGTGTTTATTCCTTTCAGGGATTAATCAGCTCTGAGTAGGTGAACCTTGTTGAAGTTCATGTAGACAGCAAAAAGCCATCATCAGCACATCGCTGAGTTCCCAGTGGAAATGAACAAGGTGTGAAGCTGCTTGTTTTATTTTGATTGGTCAGCTGGATTAACGTTAAATTTATGTACATTGATTCCACATAATTAAATTATGTTTCCTTTGTATGACTAATTGGATTAAACATAAATCAATAATTTTTTGGAAACACAATTTGATTGTGCAACTGATGTACATATTTCTTTGATGTTAATAGAACACAATTTTGTTCAAAGTACATCTGAAACTGGACATGTTAATGTCTGCATGTGCAGAATACAAATTTGTAATTAAAAAGCATTACAGCTGTAGCAAGGGACAGAGAGATGGTAAGTACTTGAAAAACTTTGTTGGATTAAAATAAAAAATTTATGAATATCACTTGCACAGGATTTTTAAGAAGCTTCATTTGAACCTAAAACCTCGGTGGTAATACAGCTATTCACTTATCCACTGTGCTGTTTTGAACAATTTGTAGTTTAATGACCTGTCGAGAGCGTAGCGTCCTGCGAATTATTGGGGTTTTTGTGCCATCCACTTCATGTTGAAATGGAAATGACATTTTCAATAGCTAATGGCTGGCTACTCGACTACAGCTCTGCCTGTCAACCAAGGCTTCATTGAACTAAACCTCTATTAAGCAGGAGAACCTCTATTCAGCACATCAATTGCCATGGTGACCTGACTTGGTGTTCATTCTAGCCTTGCTTTCTGGAACAGAAAATCCAGATTTTGGGGTTAATTTATGAGAGCAATTTTGTAGAATTTCTAGAGTTTCAGGAATATGCCCATGGTCTCCTTGAGTTTTTACAGTTTTCCCACATAAATAGTTGTTTTGATTGCTGTCTCGGGTTTTAGTCATAGACACCATCACTTACTGGACTTGTGACATTGAATTTGATTTATATTAAATGAATTTGTATAATTCAAATTAATTTTTCTGCACTTCCTTTCAGTTTATGTGGTGAGCACACCTTTGTTCTGTCACACCCATCACTATCACATGCCAGCCGCACCACATCAATGAGGAGAGTTAAATAGTGCACACCGGTGTACTATAACTGTGACTATTACGTGCCCATGCAGTATGCTGAGTGTTTTGGTTCCCATGGTTCTAGTTTTTTTTGGCCTCCTTTTGTACTTTTGTGTTTCCCATTCCCCCACCTTGCCTTTTGAACCTTCCAATCCATGTCCCTGTCATGGACTTTTACCCGGTTTCTTAACTCCCCACCCATCTTCTGCATTTTGTCTTTTGATAATGTATTGTATTCCTTTGTCTGTGCTAAATACAGGGACTCACCCCACAATGAGGATCCAGCTTCTTGGTCTTTTTTCCACCCACATTACATGTTCTAAGAAGACATGATTGTGTCACTGATAAGAGGACTTATTATTATTTTTTTCATTGCATTTCATTAATCTCAGAGGGGGATTACTTATTTGCATTTAACCCGTCCCCTGAGAGGGAGCAGTGGGCAGCCAGCCACATGTGGTGCCCTGGGAGCTAGCATTTGAGTGTGTCGGTCAAGGACACCTGAAATGCAGAACTAACAGATTTAAAAACACCTTTTTTCCTTGGGTGATCCGAGCTGTGAACTCTGCTAACCCTGTGCAATTTTATACATTTATGATTTTAAATGATATTACATGCAATAATTTTATCCGTGCAATACTTTTATCCATGCAGTAATTTTATTCGTTTTACATTTTATCCGTTTTTAAATTTTATATGTTTTACAATTTTAACTTTTAACTTTTTTTTTTTTTTTGTGTGTGATGGCGGGTGACTGCACCTATCAGATGTTGCACATCTAATTTCGTTGTATCTGTACAATGACAATAAAGCTTAATAATAATAACATCTAGCTGTGTTGGGAATTGAACCAGGAGATTTTTCCATTCTAGCTTGATGTTCTACCCATTGAGCCACCATAAAATACAGAATTTCTATTTAAACTCATTGGTATTATTTCATAGATGTTAATATTCAGAAGAACAGTCTTTCATGTAAATTTAATACAAACAAGTGTATTTGATCTGTAGTTAAAGACATGCATTGCAGGCTTGTTTGTAATTTTAAGTTGCCTAAAGTGTGTGACTGGGTGTATGTGTGTGAGTGATTGTGCCCTGTGCTTCCCACCTTGTGCCCGTAACTACCTAAAATAGCACCCCCCCCCCCCCCATGACTATGCATAGGAAAAGTGGTATAGAAAATGGATGGACAATATCTTGTTTTTGTGTTTCACTGAAGTTCATATTCTGTGGGGGTGATATTGTTAATGAAAGTATTAGTGAGTAAAATGTAGCCTAATTACTTTTTAAGCATAGACAAATATGCAAATGTTCAATTAATTGAAGTTAATTCCATGTAGGGCTAAATATTTTGACTGCTTTTAAAGAATATTAATGACCCAAGGAGGCACAGAAAACCTTTAAATATGAAGCATGAATTGCAATGTTCGAGAAGCAATAACACAAGATCCAGGGTGAATGGAATCTCTGTGTAGATTTACAGGAATATGTGACATTAGCCATAAACTTTGTGAACCACCTTTCAATTTGAAAGACCTTTTCACCCAGATTTGAGATTGAGCCTGTTTGCACTTCTGCTGCTATACAAAAACAAGCACTGAACAACACTCAGAAAATAAGCAGAAAAGATGGAGCAGGCATGTTTTCAGCATGTAGATACCACAATACTTTGTTAAGCTTAAATACAATATTATTTTACTGCAGCTGAATGAAAAGAGCGCTTAAGTGTGCTCACTGTGGTCCAGACAAGAAAGAATCTGTATTAAGTGACTCTTCCCTTTCTAGGTCAAAGGAACTACAATGTAGATGAGCAGGGGGCAGTCTGTTGAGCTCATGATGTTATTTCCTGAGTAGAGGAGAAGTAGGACTAAGTTAGACACAGTCTCTATGCCTTCAGAACTAGTATTGACTTGACTAGACATTAAAAGTTGCATAAATAGGGTATATATCGCAGTGAGGTTGTATTTCTCTTTCAACTTATACTTCGAAATATAAGCATAATGAACTAAGAGGCAATAATTGTCTTTTATTGGCAGCTGTCCGTGAAAAGACACCATTAAAATTTTTGTTATTTTTTTTTTAAGTGGCAGACAATTTTTGCCATGTCCTTGATTTTTATAATTCTGAAAAAGATCACATTTGGTGCAAATTGTTCAGTTTATCGCAAATTTGATATTTTTGGATTCTTTAATATTTTGAACTTTGATATCTCAGCCATTAAGCAGCCATTAAGTCAAAGATTTTATTATGATTTCAGAATGGCCCCTGTTAATTGGCAATTCTAATGAGGTCTGACCATGTTAAGAGAATCTTAAAAACGTGTTTAGAAATTAAAGCAATATTGCAAGCTTCATGTCTGTGTGTAAATGTTAAATGCATGCCTATAGTCTGTGACAGTCCATAGGTACAGTTGTGCCGAGTCCTCAGTGACCTACTTAGCAGTAGAAAGATGTACTCCTGCATACCGATTTGTCATAATTGTCATTTGCCTGACACATACAAGCAGATCGAGTTAATTTCCCAGTGTTCATCTCTCGGCAGGATTAATTTGGCCGCAGGGTAAACGACCTCAAAGTATTGGCATCCCCAGCAAAAAGGATGACAGAAAAACAAAAAAACGAGCTTGATTTAAGACCCCTGCCAGTATTTGAATCAAAACCAAGGGCAAATTCTTCTGGGCCATTGTAACTTAACATAGTAAGCGATGTAAAGGTTACCAATAAAAACCACGACACATTTTTTCCTACAGAATACAACTGAGCTGTTTAGCTGTTAACCTGCTACGAAAATTGTATGGCAGTTACTTTAAGGGTTGTTGCAACATCACGTGTAAGAGGATTTCCAGCTTCATCCTGTGATTACATAATTGTAATTTGAGGTCCTTAAGCTTTGTTTGCATCTATCTACTGTTTATATATATTTGTGTACATAATTTAATTTTGAAATTGAACTTATTTTTGTAAAGGCACATACATAATTTACGTGTTTTATAGTGCACGTATGTTTAATTTATTAATTCATTTTTATGCTTGCGAAATTACGGGGTTATCCATTTGCTTGGAGTATTACACAGGAAATCCAGGCAGAAGGTGGCAAAGCCACGCAGAACACCAGCCCAGAGCAGGTCCACTCAGTGACACCCTGAGCCCAGGTGTAACAATTAATCACACATTACTTCTAATAAATATTCATGTACATTAATTCATGCTTGTCTTGACAGTGAATACAATACATCTGAAAAGACAGTGAGCTTTTTTTAAATGAAATTCTCCTAGATTTCAAAATCTGAAAGGAAAAAGTGTAATAAATGTTACAGTTCCACAAACCACATTGTATATAAGGCCACATTCTAAGGACGAACCATTTTTGCTCGTTACATGGCAGCCGCTGTTTATTGGCTTATCTTCACTTTACCACATGCATTCGTAGTAATCGATCAAACAACTTGTTTTCAGCATTTAACAGTAACAGGTGGGACATGAAAAATACAATACAAATTCCATAGTATTTTAGATTTACAAAAATTACAATTGCGACCATATACACAACACACGAGTAAAGAGTAAAGTAGAGCGAGTAAAACACTGCACCATGCACAACACAGTGCTGCAGAAGCTTTATCTATGTCAAGATGCATACAGGTAAGATGGTATACTAGCACATACACAACACCCAACATGCATCGCAGAGTATACCTTTCAATGCAACAGCGAAGATTTAAAATATTATAAAAAATATAACAATTTTACAAAGTAAATGCAATCAAAAACACTTCAAAATGACTCCTGTGGCACAGATTTCTGTACTGTAATATTATTAAAATAATACTGTTAATGCATTGTTGGTGTACCAATAGGTGCTGTAGATTGTAGGTAAAGCAAATCTACACAAATGCTCATGCATAATAAAGCACTAAAGTCAGAGTGTGAAGTGCCATTCACTCTGCTTTAGACACTCGTACGGTGCAGCTGGAATCGCTGACATTGTTGAATGTGCATCCTGGTAACCAGTCACATTTAAAAACAAATCTTCTATTATGCTGTCACAATTATCTTTGTTTACTAAACCTGACATTTTAGTATGTTCAAAGAAACAGCTAAAATGGTTTAAAAAGATGTGTCAGAAATTTCTGAATAAAACATTTGTGCATCCCTCCATTTTCCATACAGTTTATCCTATACAGGGTCACAGAGGGGCCTGGAGCCTATTCCAGAGTGCTTAGGGCACAAGGTGGGGCATACCCTGCACAGGGTGCCAACCCATAACAGGGCATGTGGAAAAAAAGAAAAAACAAAAACTGTGACGTGAAATAAAAGCTGCATGATCTAAGAGGTTGGGCAGTAAGTATGGCTCCACAGGCTGTCTGCATTTTATGGGGATCTATGTTCTATTGGAGTACACTGTGTTGAGTCATCAGTGTATAATTTTACAGATAGTAAGGATGGAAGGTCAGGTCAGGGTTTTCCCTACTACTGGTAAAATGTAACCCAGTACAACCTGGTGCATTGGGTAGATGGGGCTCTTAGCTTTAGCCTTGGGTGGCAACCCATCTAGGAGAAGGAAACTCCAAATTCAAATCCTCCGCTGCCTTGCGGATTAACCAGTAATGGCAAAGGTTTCAGGAGTCAACCCCAAGGAAAATCCAGAGCTGGAGACCCTAAGGCGTTCCGCTGCTGCTCTCAGCCACGTTCCGACAACTACTGTGGCACTGCTGGTGCCAAACTGTACCGGCCCCCACCGTTCCTTTGGTTCATCAACAGTGTGGAGAGGGGAGACCTGCTGCATGAGCAACATATCCATATCACCCTGCCCTGGCATATGCCCTGAAGAGTATACTCTGGCTTTGCCTCACAGCATAGAAACAACTCGGGAAGCAGCAGTTTACCAGTTATAAGCTATAGCTCAAATGGCGTAGATTGTAGCGCCAGGGGTTGCCTCTGATGGTGGAAGAGATCCATGGGTCTCACTGGACAGCTACCACCCGCATAAACTGGGCAGCCCCCAGCCAAATAGGTGTTGTCCAGCCACAGTCTACTTTCTCCATCGGGTGCTTGGAGATTAAGAAAACCTCTGACAAGCAGACTGCAAGACCTGCACCAGGCAAGAAAGAGAAAGAAACAAAATTGAAGAAACCAGCTCTCAATCTGGCATGTTGGAATGTGCGGACGATGACAGCAGGACTATCTGAAGACTCTCAAAACATCAGCGGTGCAAGGAAGACGGCTGTCATTAACAATGAGCTCCTGAGACTAGAGGTAGACATAGCAACACTGCAAGAGACATGTCTTGCAGACACAGGCATGCTCAGGGAGAAAGATTACACCTTCTTCTGGCAAGGAAAGAGTGCTGCACAAAGAACGTGGAGTTGGATTTGCAGTCAGGAACTCCCAGCTGAAAATGGTAGAGTCAGGCAGCAAGGGATCTGAGCACCTGATGACCCTACATCTCCATACTCATGTTGGCCCAGTCACTCTTATCGCTGCCTGTGCCCTGACTCTGACATCCACATCTGAAGCTAAGGATGAGTTCTATGCCAACCTCAGTGGCGTTATCAAGAGCATCCCCAGCAAGGAGCACCTTGTCCTCCTCAGTGATTTCAATGCCAGAGAGGGCAGCGACCATGACTCTTGGCATGACTCACGGCCTCTGCGTGACTAACTCTTACTTCCAGACAAAACCCCATCATAAAGTGTCGTGGAGACATCCCCGTTCAAAGCACTGGCACCAACTGGACATGGTCATTGTCAGACGAACAAGCCTGAAGTTTGTGAATCTGACTTACACTTACCACAGTGCAGACTGTGACAAAGACCATTCACTGGTGTGCTGCAAGATTAGGCTACAACCTAAGAAGCTCCACTACACCAAACAAGTGGGAAGGCCTCATAATAACACCACCATGATGCAGTATCCAGAGAAAGTTAAGGTTTGTGCCATATTTCTTGAAGATGCTCTGTCTACAGATCACCTCTATCTGATCAACGGTACAACTCTGCCTCTGAAAAATGGAACCATCTCCAGGAGACTATTCAGTAAAACACCCCTTGCTGCCATTGGGAAGACATCTTCCAAGAACAATGACTGGTCTGATGTCAGGTCCAGTGAGTTAACCCCAGTAATTGAAGCAAGGCATGCTGCCCTAGCAGAACACAAATGATCACCAAGTGAAAAATCCCTCCAAGCACTCAGAACAGCCCAGAGTAAAGTACAGCAGACAGCAAGAAGATGTACCAATGAATAAAGGCAAGAGCTCAGTAACAACATCCAGACTGCAGCAGCCACAGGCAACATCAGAGGAATGTACAAAGGCATCAAGCAAGCTCTAGGCCCAACTCAGAGCAAATCAGCCTCCTTAAAATGCACCAGTGGGGAAATGATCACTGACAAGGACAAGCAGATGGAGAGATGGGTGGATCACTACTTGGAGCTGTATTCCAAAGAGAATGTCATTCTAAAGAGAAGTGATCGACCCTAGATGCTGAACCAACAATGGAGGAACTTCAAAGGATGGAAGGTATATTAGCTGAATACAGGTAGTCTAGACTTACGATGGAGATGCATTCTGATGACCTCATCATAACTTGAAAATATCGTAATTTTGATGTTTTGATGACCAAAACATCAAAACACATTAAAATATACACTCTCTAACACAGAGACAACTGAACTCTGTTGATCACTGGCGAGAGTAAGGCATCTCACAAGGTGGGAGATGCGTTTATCGAGGCAGCATCTCAATGTATCATACCGCATTTGCCTGCTGCGCAAAACCTTAAAATATTTTTACAATTTTGTCGTATCGCTGTCATCATAAGACTGAAGAATTTCTAAGTTGAAGCATCGTAACGCGGGGACCATCTGTAGTTAGCTCACTGCAACAGCATGCTTTTGGACTCCATATCAAAATAATTCGCCCTTAGGTTTGTAAATCTAGCCCAGTATGTACCCTTTAATGTTCACGAGAAATATCTTTAGACTGGCTGATTTCCTTCCGTTGTCTGTTATTATTATGTTATGGATTATAAGTGTGCATATTTGTATTTGTACATGTGTGTTAGTGCCCTGACATTGACCTGCAAGGTAACAAAGGTGTAGAATGACCCCATGTCGTTTTGGGTAGACCTGAAAAACATCACAATTCTAAATGGGGAAAAGCTTGTATTAAATTTACCAAAAAGACTTATTGTTGCATTCCATTTTATATCTGGCATGTAAAACTACCATGTGTTTATATGAGCTAAATGTCTTGAAGAGCTTATCTTGGAATTTGGAAGTATTTAAAAATATTTTAAAACGTTAATTCAGAAAGGAAACAAATAGTCTTGGATTTGGTACAGACTGAAGAAACAATGGTGGGAGAGTGGTTAGAACTGTCGCCTCGCACCTCCAGGGTTCAATTGCGGCCTTGGGTCTGTGTGCGTGGAGTTTGCATGTTCTCCCTGTGGTTGGTGGGTGTTCTCTGGTTTCCTCCCACTGTCCAAAGACATGCAGGTTAGGTTGATTGGTGTGTCCAAATTGCTCAAAGTGTGTGCGTGCCCTGTGGTGGGTTAGCGCCCTGCCCTGGGTGTCCCCTGCCCTGGTCCCTGTGTGTTCTGGGATGGGCTCCAGGCTTCCCCACGACCCTTAACAGGATAAAGCGGTATAGAAGGTGCCTGACTGAAGAAACAACACAGCAACTAAAAATATTATTGAAGGAGGAACAAGTCTTTGAAATGTAAAATTGGTGAGACAGTAATCTTGGACTTTATCATTTGCACACAACTGGAAACGATTTTATGCTTCAATAAAATAGTTTGGTTTGCAATGAATCTGCTTCAGTGCAACGCAAAGTAAATATTGCACTTTCCCCAATTTATACTCAATAATAATAATAATAATAATATAGCTTGGAATGTAATTCTGCTGTTAAGAAGATGTGTTTGGGCTGTCTATAGCTATAATTGGTCCTACGTAAGCAACTCCCCGTGTTTTCCCATGGGATGGTGTGACCTTTTACAGATAATTGCTGCCAATGCAGTGAGACGAGCTGAAGCTCAGGGTTCACAGCTGTCTGAGAGGCAAGAATAAAATCCTAGCTGCTCATGTTATTGTAAAACCTCCCCATCAAAGCTCAAATGTCTAAATGTCTAGGAGGTTGAGCCACAGAGGCACAAATTTTCTCCCCCAGTCATGCCCACAAAGGCATAAAGGGACTGTCTTTTTAGAAGATAATAATGAGGTGTGTCTAGTTCTGATGTGGGGGAAGTACTATAAAGAGATTAGCTTTCATTCTGTTAATTAATTTCAGGTGATTACAAACTTGACAGGCCCACAATCTATTAGCAGTGATTTATATTCATTAAGATTAGCCAGGTGTTCTCATTCACAGAAAATGTGACATATTCATTAGTATTTACTACTGTTTCACAGTTTACTTTGGTTACAATGTATCTAAGGCATACAAAGGACATAACTGTAGTTTTTTCTGGTTTTGTTAGCTGCATTTTATGTGCTGAAATGCCAGAATGTTCATGTAATGTTGCATCATAATGCATGTAATGCCACAGAAAAAATTTGTAATCATTTTAATTAGTTTTTGTATTCATTGATCATATTCCAATCGATCATATTCCTTATGTTTGATGATAGTTATGCATTGTTAAACCAGGAATCCTAATAAAACCTGAAACGTTGATTTTATCTATTCATGTAATATTTTTATAGGGTAATATTTTATTTATTTATTTATTTAGTTATTTTTCTGAATAATGGGACAATGTCCCATCCCAAATGTGCTAAATTCCAGCCAGGTTCACATCTGCTAAAGTGAGGTACCGGGATGTCCAAACATCACCCTCTTTACAAAATGTAAACAAGATTATGAAGTACAGAGATGAGTTATGTTCCGAGAGGCCGTTTGTAAGGTGAATTGTTCGTAAGTTCGTAATTTGTATGAACACTTTACGTGTGGTCCTACCAAACATTTGTTGTCTTATCCTAAAAACAAAATATAAAGAATAAAAAAGCATAAATTATGTTAATGAACTGTAGTAATAATAACAATAATAATTAAATAATAATAATAACACAATAATAATAGTCACCTTTGTTTCCATTGAGATGGCTTGTTGCTTTTTAGCAGTACCACTAACATCACTAGCCTGATGCTTGTCACCAACCATGATAGATACATGACGCACTGGATAATTCATGATAAATCTTTAGAGCACTCTGATGTACGTGTTTACGGTCCGCAAGCTGAGTGCACAAGAGGATAAGATGGCGGATGCTGCGGTGCTGCCTGGCGTATGTAGCGACCAAACGCTGTACCGACTGGAGTGCCGTGCACGTAAAATTTTTTTAGCTGCGGCTCCCCAGTTCCTTTCTCTGAACAAAACGTGAATTTACAGCAGCCTTTGTTTGTATCTATGAATGTTGGCAAGTTGGGTGTTCGTTAGCAGAGTGGCGTCTGTACTGTGACCAATGTCAGCTGTGGCATTATGTGTTTTGATTTGTTTTAATAAATGTGACAATAAATCCAGATTTCAGATAACTCACTATTCTGATAACTTGAACATATTTCTTTTAGTAATGTCATCTTATCGATAAGGTTAGATCCAAAAGGAAAGCACAGAGTAGCTGTGTATAATCATAAAAATAACCACACACTTGGCAGATAACAAGGATCTTCTGAAAATTCAATTTCAGTAGTTTGAGCAGAGGCCTCAGGTGTCTGATGAAGTTAGTATTTGTATCCCACCAGCAACAATTTTCTCCCTCTGTTTTGCCATCCTTGAACACTTAAGCAATGTTGCCACTTCTGTCCTCCTATCAGCCTTCCCGATTCTGCTTCATTCATTTCTTTCCCTTTTTTCCTTCATCTGAGAGGAATCTGGTAAAAACCTCTCAATGAAGATGCATACAGCTGAGCACACAACAAAACACAGGGGTGTTTTTGGTTCTAAGGGTAATTGGGAAAGCTGAGAAAGAGAGTAGTTTTGAAAAACCAGGTATTTTACCATTCACAGCGCAGGATTCAAAGGACACTGCCTTTCACCCAGCATAACCTACTTCAGGGCCATTACCTTTTGCTTTTTTACACAAGGGAAGTACGGTGCTTTACGTCACCATCCTTGCTTGTAATTTTCACTTTAATGTGGAATGCAGCCATGTAGTAGCTAATCAAGCTGAGAAGTCCAACCAGCATCAGTGAAGCATTTTTTTTTTTAATTTTATTACTTCCTGTCTTCATACTTCAGCAAACTTTGAGGTCTTTGCCTATGTTGAATAATGGATAAACTAGCAATTAAGGGGTATTCTAGCAATTAAGGTCAGATATGAATAAATACAATTTATTAAAATTAATTTCCACACATCAACCGGGTTGGCTACCAGGCAAGTTGTCATAACTGACCGTTTACAGTAAAACATTTATTTGGTACTGAGGAGACCGTGGAGCTCCAGGTTAAATCTGTGCCCATCAAAGAATGATGTACATTTAAGATGGTGTGCAATTCAGTTTACTTTTATATAGCACCTTTCATACCAAAGTTGCCCCAGGGTACTTTACAGGAGCAGGTTTACGATGCATAGGCAGAAGTGGTGACGGCAATTGTAAGTTGAATGGGCAAATAAAACCTAGAACCTGGAAGGGGGGATGCAACTGAACATCTTCGAGAATGAATCCATTTCCAAATCTGATGACTTGAAATTTATTTTGATATAGTGCCTTTCACAACAAGTTGTTTCAAAGCGCTTCACAAAAAGAAATTATATTTAAACCTCAGTCATTCACCTGCTGTTAATTCTGTATTATCTGTAAAGATTAAGCCAGACAACAACAGAGGAGAGGAACCAAAAACTCCACAGTGTGGAGAAGAAAAACCTCTTGGAGCCCAAGGTTGACTGGCTGCCCAACCCCTCCTGGGCATGCTAACATTACAGGATACACAGTTTATAATGAATGTAAATACCACCATAGAGTCTTTCTGTACTCCAGGTGTAGGAGTAGCTCTCTCCATGCTCAAAATGTTCTTTAAGTGAAGGCCCCATC
>JABJVR010005603.1:0-13354 GCA_025773905.1 Chitala chitala | reverse complement strand
GCTGTACATTTGCGCCTGCCGAACATGCTTACCTGCGCTGTACATTTGTGTTTGCCGAACATGCTTACCTGCGCTGTACATTTGCGTTTGCCGAACATGCTTACCTGCGCTGTACATTTGCGCCTGCCGAACATGCTTACCTGCGCTGTACATTTGTGTTTGCCGAACATGCTTACCTGCGCTGTGCATTTGCGCTTGCCGGAGGTCCCGCACTTTGTTCAGAGTTGATTCGTTGCAGTGTTACCCCTGGAAACCGGTAAATAAAACCAGTTCCTCTTGAGAGGCCGACAGAAAATGTCAAAATACACAAACATCGTAAAATAGCCGTCCTTCTCATCGTCCGCGCCGGTATCATCTGTAAATTATTGCACAACTCTGAAAATGTACCGTAATTTCATTCAGTACAGATGAGAGTGCTGTATGTAGCGCCAGAGATTAATTGTTAAAATATAGAGAACGAGACACGTTAATATGCCAGACTGCCGTTAAACGAGAGGTTGCCCAATGGTTTCATTTCACACTTCCCTTCCCTGGTCTAATCGCCGTGTCAGTGGTGCTCCCCTGCCTTTTTCTTCAAGAGGGATTTAACTTCTCAAATGTCTTGCGGCGTGCGCTAAAACGCACTGAAGTTTGGAGTGGGAGCAGCCACGGATTTAAAGAGCATGGGCTGCGGAACCGGCGAGGCAGCAAATGACTCCACGGAGTCGTCAGAGATTTTTTAAAGACGTGGAAACGCACATCTCATTAATGGTTATTTCAGATGCATTTCTTTAGGAATGAATCATCGGGCAGTTGCACCAGTCGGGCACCCGTTTCCCAAGAACCGTAACACATATAATATAGCGAGAAATAATATTACCTAAGGCTTTCTCCCGTATTCACTTATTTATCCATTTCGCAGAGTATGTCTGAATAACAGCGACGTAGTTTTACCGCTTGACTAAACAAGCGAACTAAGACTGGGGAATCTACTGGGGAATGGTATAGTATTAAATTTTGAACGTCGTAACTTTAATGTGTTTGATAAACGTTGTGGTGATTGTTATCAATACAACAGAACACACGTTGGACCGTACGCCATTCAACATTCAAAACGCACGGTGGCGCTATTATGCAAACAATACTCTACCGCAGACTTCAGACATCCCAGTTTCAATTGGGAAATATGTTTATTTTAATGTCGATTACAGTTTTCTGAAGTATCTTTATCGGGTGACCTTGACATACAGCCTGTTGTGTAAAGCGAACAATACTACATCCACATACTAATATTGGCATGAACATACAGTATGTGGAATGGCCACCTCACACAACATCCCACTACACATATTACACAATGTTGCTTTACTTTACCAAGAACTTGCTACACGTCTTGTGTGTACAGCCATGCTGTTCCCCTGTCAGTAATGACAGCTGTTTTTATGAGTGTTTATTAAATCTTTTGTTAAATATCTTTGAGTGTCTTTAACTCTTTCCTGTTGTTAGAAAAAAAAAATCAACAAAAACAGTTAAACATTCAGTGTTTATGACATCTGGAGGAAATGAATTTTTAAAAGGGTTGCAATACCATTACACACAGTCAGAGCATTGGTAATCGTCTTGGATTAAAACACAAAAGTCTCTGCTGAAATAATTATTGATATGCATTAAATTATTGAAAATACTTTAATTTATTGTCTCTTTAGTGACATTTTAATGTATACTGTACAAAATAAGGCAATGCCACCCCAAGCATTGAATTCAAAGTCTTCTGTTCATCGTATGTTTGCCAGCACAGAGAATTAATTAGTCCTGGAATGTGTACATTACCGACCTCATTGGTGGGTCACACTGCATGTAAATTTATCAGTGATTTTGTGTCACCCACTGCACCCATTTCAGATTTCAAACTTTGATAATGATTAGAGGACTGAGGTTGAACACAAAAAAAAACAAAGGGAACAAGGTAAAATGGGCAAGGAGAATGCTAGTGTGCACAGTAAGAAGCATCAACATGACAGCTTAGTCCCACTGTAAAACTGTAGATGCTGTCTGACTTATTTCTATTTACTGTTTTGCATAAATTAGTCTGTTTGCTGTCACTGGCTACATCTATAGGCAGACTGTGCCACCGTCTCAAAACATTTGTAAGCATTGCAACATCAGTTCATCTTTTCCATAGGTCTGTAGATATCCCAACCTATTTGGTAATGGAAACATATTACAAGATTGTATTGACAACAGCTTGTGGACAAAAAGTGTTCCGTCACATTGCACAAACCCCCTTTGGCCCCAATGTTTTAGTTCCTTAGTACGGTTCCACCTAGTGGTCAATGTATGCTATTAGCAATATGAGGTTTTTGACAGCCAATCCACTGGAGGTCTTGCGCCCAGAGGCCTGTGCCCTTTACTCGCACCTTCCCCATGTCAAACCGCCAGTACTGCTGGTCCCTGAAGATGTACAGGTGTCCATCAGAGCCACGCAGCGCACCGTTGGCACCGCGAGGGAGCCCCTTCCAGTCAGCCAGGCCTCGGGGGTAGTAGGGCTCTGGCTGCAGGGTCTTCAGGTTCAGAACATAATACTGAGAGCCCTTAAACAGAACCATGTGTCCCAGTGGGGCGTAGTAAAAAGCACAGTCTGGGTGTTGGGGCAGGCCCACTTCCTTGAGGCTCTTGGGAAAGCCTGGATCCAGGCTGCTGTTGGAGTAACGCCATATCCTCCTACCTGTGCATCAGGGGTACAGAGAGGCAGCTTACAATATGGGAGACCTACCCCCACTCAAACAGCTGGCCATTACTGACTGAACAGCTGCTTAGAGAACAACAGCATTTCCAAACACTACCATTTTTACAAAACAGGAATGTCAGAAGCAATGAAAATCATCTTAAAAATGAGCTTCTCACTCATACACAAAACGTACCCGGAGAATTTGAATCTCATGTATCTGTAAGGGATGTAGTTGCATGCTGCAGAGTTCCCTCACTAAGGACCAACATGAATTGAAGAGTGTCCAGAGGAACGCGCTGCATGTGATTTTGCTGTCCATCGGCTGGTCACTGTACCTTTGAAAAAATAGAATTTTCCATCCATTGGGGAGAAGCAGGCAGCCTCTATGCCCAGAAGCAGGTGAGGCCATCGCTGCCGAATCTGTGAGTGGGCAGTCACGTCACCTTGGGCTGACACGGTCCAAAACAGGCCTCCCCGAAACACGAGCACTGTGCCATTCTGCTCTAAAAAAAACCACATGGCGTGATTGTACAAACAAACTGGGCTCTTACATGTTCTTTGAACAAAACTCAATCATCACCAGAATTTTATATGGTTAACTGGACTTCTGATTGTTGTTTAATTTTAGCAGGAACATTCCCATACCCAGCTGTGTCGTTATCATCTTGTTCTGTTAACTCTCGTATTGCTATTGCTATGACAGGCATTTCATACACAAACCCACAAGGGGGCGCTGTCCACGTTCAGCACAAAGTATTACTCTAAAACCAGATTACGGGTTTATAATTGCTCTCAGGATGTCTGGTGTTATTCAGATTTACCCATTGTGATGGCATCAAAGGACCCCTGGCAATATCTGGGCAGCGTTGACCCTGAGGCTCCTACATCCTCCTGCTGTAGTTCCCAGTCCTGCTGAGTTGACATAAATACCTGTCCAGGTGACTGAGTTAACCTGCCACCAGATGGCTTTCCTGAGGACAGTTAACCACACATAAAGGCAACAATGTCAATTACAGTCTGTGGTGTAAACAGACAGTGTAAAGGTGTATTTATTGTCTAATTTTATATGTATACTGATGTCCATGTAAAAAAACAAGTGAAGACAACTGACAAAATGAAGTCAGTATAGCTAACTTCTATTAGCCTAATTTGTAAAATAAAATTGCAATAATAAATAATTAAAATAACACATTATGCATAGAATTCAGGAACTCATAGAACTAAAAAGCAAAACATAAATAACTGTGTTTAAATTTCTTTTCTAAATGAAGTTATTCTACCCAGACCATCTTTGAGTCATCTGAAATGTTGCACATCCTTGTTCTTTGAATTAGGGAAAACATTTAGCTACAGGTCAACAGAATTCCCAAAGGAGAGAAGACAAAATGGTGAGACAGCTGAACAGAACAGAGTGCTGAAAGATGCCTCTCTCCTCATTTCTGTATCCATGTTCTCGTTTACTTTAGTAAGTAAAATGAAGCGAGAGTCTGGATAAAGAAGAGATGGCATAAACACCAGCTTTGGCCCTGCATAAGCTTCCATCTGGGCCCATCCCACATCTACACGTCAAGCCAGAGGTCAGCGCTTTCCCTAACCACTGATATGACTCTCCGTGCTCCATGACACAGATGGCGAGCATCCTCTTTCAACTGCACCCAACTGAATTGTGGGAGTAACTTGGGGGAATTTGACAAATGGTTTCTTTCCCTTGGCTCCCATACGGGTTGTGTCAGTCTGTCCAAAACAGCCTGGCCATTCCCTGAAAGCTTGACGCTGCCAGGTCCTACAGCCCCACCTAATCCTTGCAACATGTCATCCAGGTCAGACACTGCTTTCTGAACACACATTGTACATCGGCGTTTGTTGAGGCACCGCTGGATTACTCCTATCAAATTCCTTTTATTTGCTATTCACTTGTTTGAAGTTGTTTACTCGTACAGCCAATGCACTCTCTCATCAAATGCAATCAGAAAGAGGACTTTGTCAAAGTAAATATAACCGTATATTTCAAATCATCATTGGTCAGTGTAGGCTATCATGGCCTATGCTGTATATAATTCAGAGACAGTATGATTAATGCCACTAGTGTAATTTTCACATCGTAACAGATTATTAGGTTTGAAATATCTGGCGTGGTCTTGCAATGATTTACAGAACCTTTTTCAAAGCTGGAATGATGGTGCACAGCCAGAGTGCCATAAGCTTGCCTTGCAGTAACAAAAAAGAGAACGTCCAGCGTTGTGCATAGTCTGGATTCCGTCCGTTTAGTGTGGTTCCAAGAGAACGACAAAACACCTTTACAGATTGTCTTCAAAGAGAATCTCCAGTCTTTTACTATACAGCAGAACTTGATAAAGGAATAAATATGTAATTTTCTTTCCCATAAAACCCATTTATTTTTTTCCTCCAGGTACAAAGCCGTGTGATATTGTGCCAACATTCCTGCGTTAACTGCCCTAGGGGAACAGCAGCATCCCACCCAGAGAGGGGCAGAGGGAGGCACAAACAGGCACATATGCACACACACAAACCCAGATTATATCATGCCAAAGCGTAACACACTGTTGGCTGTCTCAAGGGGTTTCCCTGACCACCACCAACACAAGACGGCAAAAATTACACTGCCTCACTGGGGAAGTCAATGAAAACAGTTAAATTGCTTAAATCACAGTTAAGTATTTGCATGCTACATTCTGTATTTGCTTAATTCTTTTTAGAGGTATGTATTTTAGAGGTCTTCTACAGAATCATTTAATGTATTTTGCTCATGATGAATTAAATGCCTCTGACTCAATGACACTCACTATAAAATATGTTAAATAAACATACACTCTCCCAAATGAGTCCATGATAAATGATCACTTTTATGTATTGCATAAAAAAAGAATTACTATGACAACAGGAGTGCACCTTGAAACCATATTCTTTTACGAGTACAACATTTGACCAATAAAATTTTTTTTTCTTCACTTTAAGCAAAGCTAAATAAAATCTGTTCGAATGGTTTTATGGTCTACTTAACTAAAATTTGCTTCAAGATGTGGGTTCAAATGTACAGGCGGAACAATACAGACTAAAAGTGATGGATTTGCTTTGCAGTCTTGATTCATTGTGTGACAGTAATGCACTGGAAACGATGCGTTTTATGGCTCGCAAGTCGGTTTGACAGTGTACCTGCCAAGGTCGCTTGTCCTCCACACACCTGCACAGGTTTCCCCTCAGTTCAAATTATCAGGTGAATTGGAGCATTTATGTTGAATTTAGAGAGTGTCCTGGTGACTGCCCTGTGTATCCACCAATACTGTGTCACGGACAGGGGTGTCTAAATGGGGAATAGTGCATTTATCCAGGGCTCGAACACAGGGAGGGCCCTCCAGAAGCCTTGAAGGAGGTGCTAGGGCCCTCAAAGAGTACAGACACACAGGGCCCGAAATTTGGTGCACCATCCCTGACCGTCAGTTACCTTTAACACGCTCCAGATCCTCATGACCATAACCTGTGCAAGCAGCTTGGAAACAAATTTCAGTTTTTTCACCAATTTAAACAGAGCTACATTGTTACACTACAGTGTAACACAACCTTGTGCTGTTACTTGGTGACCAGTGACAGGCGGTTACCGTAGAGCTGCTGTACAGCAACAATGTCATCCCAGCTGAGCAGCAGCGCCTTGCCCAGCTTCCTGTAGTACGGTGACATGAGTGCGCGGCGCACCGGCGAGTGCTCCAGCCCCAGAGTGTGCCCGATCTCGTGCGCTACCACCAAGAACAGGTTGTGCCCCTTATGGCTGGCCAGTGTCCAGCGCTCTGCTATGTCAAAGTGCGCCTCACCTTGGCACGGGAAGAAGGCGTGCGCTAGAGCACCTCCTGTTGGCACACAATGGTAAAGCATATGAAATAAAGCCCTCTTTCCTTGTGTGTAGCTGAACCCTATGCCCTCCTCCCATAATCACCTTTTGCTCAGGGTGACTTTGGGTTTCATTTTCATTTACTTTTGATACAGCTCTGAAAACACCAAATGTTGCTTGAATTGGCAGACTGGATTGTTTCTGAGCCCCAGTGAGCTGATTTATATTTTAGAGTTTTGCAGTGCCAACTGTAACAAACCCATCTGCAGGTTTTATGGCCTGATTCATAACGCAAAAGATTAAAACAGATCTCTGGTATTTTGCCAGTCTAAAATCACAGACCTGAGCAGTCTGATGTAATCACATATTTCCGATAAATTCTAATGAATTAAGTAGCGTTTAAATATATTCATAATATTGATTTGACTTTATGTACTGCTGACGTTTTGCATATCTGAAATGTTTATGACCACATAATATAAAAATTCGAATAAATCTGGTACCATTAACATAAAAAGCAAATATGAGTTGGCTGACATCTGATTCATCTTTGCATTCATAGTGTCTTAAAGACTCACCTGTTTAATCAACTAAATCAAACCAAATGCCTTCAGGGCTACCACAAGGTCACCATTTTTTTACGCTTTTTTCAGACTCAGTCTGCTGCTCCTTGTTATTTTCACAAAATTTTATTTTCTTAAACAAGAAGTTCTTGTATTAGCTAAGAACCAAAAAAAAATAAAAAAAAAAAAAAACTGCTTGCATTCCAATGACACGGACCTTTTGAATCACTTTCACCCAGCTAGGAAAGTGTTTACTGAGGACTCGCACCTGGGCCGTCGAAAGCGTTCCCCATCCCGTCGTCATGCTCGCCCTCAAAAAACGCCAGGCGGATGTCGGCGGGCCCCTGGGTCACCTCGTGGAAAGTCAGGGCAGACACATTGCTCCACAGCTGGAAGGCAGCACGGACTGCCAGTCTCACCTGGCCAGATGACAGGTGACGAGGCCCGTTCACAATCCGGTACGTCAGGTGTCGCTTGTACCACTTCTCACCTGCAGAGAAGCCCTAAGTTCAGCGAGAAGAGCCATAGTTCTGCCTATTATGTGGTTTAATCTTCTCTGTAGGAACCGGGGGCATCCATGAGAAATGTGACACTTCCAACTCCAACCATGGAGTCACATTGAAAACATCTATTTTCTGAGGAAAAGAGTCACTTTTACAATACCGAGCTTGAGCAAACAAAATAAACCTTGCTTACATATTGATATATATATTCAGTCCACGATAATCTAAAGACTGGAAAAAGATGGACTCTATCATATCTTTTAAACACTACTATAGAATTGCACAGATTCTCTCTCTGGCACCATGTGAAGATGATTATCTTTTTTAGAAAATGAAATCATGGAATTATGTAAATAATAAATTTTAATAAAATTAATTGGTTTCGACATGTAAGACACTGTTGATAAAGAAAATGACTTATTGTCATTATCTGGTTGAATTCTCCTTTAAGGACCTGAATTTCTCTGAGAAGCATTTGAGGTTTAATTCTCAAAAGTGAGGCTATAATGGTAGCCCTGAGCTAGCAAAGTATTTAACTAAAATTTCTTCAGTACACATCTGGCATTAGAAGTGGGTAAAACATTCTCTATTTTAATCAAAGACATTTTAGATTACAAAAAGTAAAACTCTTACATTGAGAGCTTTGCTTTCATGACTCCCCAAATACTTTCAAACTTGGCAACTGTCAAACTTTGAAAATCACATAACTGTCATTTAGCATTCTGTGAAAGCCATCATTCTCAGCAGAAGTCTTAGATCTGACATGAGTTGACAGCAAAGGAAAGCACAAACGAAACACAAGCAGCAGAATGTGGAAAGCAGAGCTACTACAAGCTGGAAGGTGGCCAACATCCAGGCCAAGTTACTTAACGCCATAATGGCCCAGACAGAGGGGGTTAACAGCACTTCTGAGCATTCACCAGAACTAGCAATCAAAGGGTGGAGCAAGATGGAGCTTCTCTGTTCTTGAACCCAGGGGAGGCCCCAAGAGGAGGCGGGATGCCCTGAAGGCCTCCCAGCTCCCCCGCACCTTCGCCTGCTGTCTCCTTCCCAGCCTGGTGCACATGGAACCCCTACAGCCCTAGGCAAGTGCAGAGTTGGTCCCCTAATTAAGACAGATGGGGCTCCACCAGACATGCCCCAAACGGAGGCACTGGGGGCTGGCTTCAGAGAGCAGAGCTCTAGCCGGGATCTCCACAATGGAAAGGAGCTCCTCACAGACAGCAGGGAGGCGATCAGAGTGGCAGATTACACTGTGTCCTCAGGGAACCACCAAACGGGCCAGGATGCTGGGCAGCAAAAATATTCCAAGACGACTTCCCTTATGGAAGTCATTATAGTCATCATTTGGAATGGGACACAAGCATCAGGAAGTGCTTTACATTCCCAAATAAAAGTCGCTTAAGAAAAGAGAACACTACAGGTATATCGAAGTCCCTTTGCCTGTTTTAACATTTTAACAGTATTTCTAAAGCAAACCATACATTGTGATCATGTCCTTCTCTTCCGCAGTAATCGTGTTCTCAGTTATATCCCCCCTATTGCTGCTACACAGGTTTCTGAGTAATGAACCTCACCATATGGTTCAAAAGAAAACGTGCTTATAAAGACCAATAAGCTGCTCAAAGGAATGAATCTGATATTCAAACTGTTTAGTTTTGAAATTTTGATCTCCTCAGAAGTTCAAGAAACACTAGCTGACTCTGAGTGACACTTCCCAGAATCCCTTGAACATGTCAAGTTCCATTGGTTAGATATGCTCATTTGTTAACATCTGCAGCTTGTCTCCAGACATGCCTAGGCCAAGACAAAACAGGGGCTCATGTGAAATGAAGCCATATTTGTGGTGAGGGAAATATCAAGCCAACCTTGTCACACGCATGACCAGACAGCACAGCACATCTGCTAGCTTATCTCTCTCACAGGTTGTGTTCTGCATGGTTTCTCTGTGCTGAGGATGGTCTTTGTCAAATTGGCCACAGCTGATGAATTCCTGTGTAATTATCATGCATTGGTATTCATGTACCTGCTCAAGTTCCACTACGGATGCAGAAAACAAACCAGGTATCTCAGCTGCACTGTAAAGGGGAGTCACAGTAAACTCTCAACTAAACTAACTACTTAGATTCCATCCTTTTACTATTAAAATGATACTTTTAAAAGTCACAGATAAAACAAACCTTGCAGTGACAGCATGTTACAGGGTCTCTCAGATTAGCTCAGCAGGAACAAAGGGAATATCAAGTCCATTCCTGCCTCGATTGTTCCAAAAGTTTTGACACCCTCATTATGGTTTAGGGGTCAACTTTTGCCCCCGAGCATGCAAACATTATTCTTAGTGCTTCACCCAGTTAGGCTAAAGAAACTGGAGCCTTGTACCTGACTCTGGAGCAGCACAGAGGAGCTCCTGCAACATTACCAGTCGTCCGCACATGTATTTCACACACAACGCGCTCAGCACCGCTGTCAGTTACTCACGTGAAGCTGGGCAGTGGCCCTAAAAGCTGCATTCCTGCAGAGTGAACAAATGCTTACAGTAGCTGTGTAGAATGTTCAGCATTCACCAAACCAGGCAACACCCTGAAGACTAAACAGCACTGCCTACAAATCACTGCTAGCTGTCTGTGTCAAACCACAGCACTGCTAGCTCTCTGTGTCAAACCACAGCACTGCTAGCTGTCTGTGTCAAACCACAGCACTGCTAGCTCTCTGTGTCAAACCACAGCACTGCTAGCTCTCTGTGTCAGACCATAAGCCTGCCACTTGGAAAAAGCCAGCATTTCATATATACAGATGGTTTCCAAGTTACAATGGTTTGACTTGTGATTTTTCAATCTTACGATGAAGAGAGGATTTGAAAACAGTAATGAAAATATTATTAGTTTTGTGCAGCAGACAAACATAGCAGCGTATGCGGTACGACACATTGGGACACTGGCAGGATGGACGCATCTCCCGCCTTGTGAGATGCCTCACTCTCGCCAGCGATCGACAGAGTTCAGTTGTCTCGGTGTTAGGGTGTATTTTTTTTAGAGCTCGTATTTATTTTGTCTCAACTTACGATATTTTCAAGTTACGATGGGGTCATTGGAACACATCTCCATCGTAAGTCGGGGACTACCTGTATGTGTGTATATTTATATATATATATATATATATATATATGAAGTGGAACCTGAGTTTACGAACGCCTCCCTTGACAAACTTTTCGATTCACAAACTATATTTCTGCCCAAAACATGCCTCAGTTGTTGTACTGCGTCTCTGTTCACAAACCAAATAAACCGGCAACGACGGTCGCGCGTCAGCTGCTGTTTAGCTTTTACGCAGTAAAAAGTAGAAAAGATTGCTGTAGAGATGAACACAGAAATCATTGGTAAACATGAAAATGGTGTTTGTGCCATTGATCTAGCTTATCAGTTTGGTCTGGCAAAATCAACGATCTCTACTGTTCTAAAAAGTAAAGAGAAGATCAGGTTAGCCAGTGTAGCAAGAGGGGTGGACGTTATTACTAAACAAAGATCACAGACACTTGAAGAAGTGGAGAAATTGCTGCTCATTTGGATACACGAGAAAATGTTAGCTGGCGATAGTGTTTCCAAGGCTATTATATGTGGAAAAGCAAGGCGATTTACGCCATCAGTTTATATTTATTATATTCATCTATATTGTGTTTTTCATTTTTTGTGTTAGATTTAATGATTTTTCTGGGGTCCAGGAACTGATTAATTCATTTCACATTGATTGATGGGAAAAATTATTTTGGTTCATGAAGTTTTTGGCTTACGGACTGCCCTCAGGAACCAATTAAGTTCGTGAATTGAGGTTCCACTGTATATATTTTTTTTCCTTCAAAAAAATACAATAATTTACATACGTGGCCAGCAGCCCTAAAGTGGTTGTGTTGTTGATGATCGTGCCATGGCTGTTGGCTCCTCGAGACAGGAACTACAGACTGTGCTCAGGTCGCATTCCTGAGCATTGAGAGCAGGTTAATACACAACCCGGCACAAGCTGCTTGGATACACGGTCAGCCATCTTAATTACACGTCTGCCATGGGTACAGCAGGTTTAAACACGGCCTTTCATTCTTTCAGGCACAATGCCCAGTGGTGACAGACCCTGGGACCACAAAAGAGAGAAAAGTAAAGCAAGTGTTCACATGCCATTGTCCTGGTCAGGACAGCGATGAGTCCAAGTACAAGTAAACTGTTTTCCTAAACTGTCACTTGCTCATCTGTTAAACTACCAAGGATCCAAGGTACATACATACAGGTGTAAAAAAATCTGTTGTGAAATACAGTATACATGTGAAATTAGCTACAACATATGCAACTTTACATTTCCTGATGGTTGAAAATTTTAGTCAATTTACAAAGTAAGCTCATTTTTTTCAGTATTTCCAAATAAAAAAAAACACACACAGGATGCAAAGCACTAAACCAAAAAATGCCCGAAAAGACATTTCAATGTGTAAATATATTTCATTAAACTATTTCCTGCTAAGTTTGTTTAGACATTTACTTCTCACAGGGGAGTCAATCTTGGAGAAAAACATTCATGTTTTTTAAAGATAGTTTGTTGTTTAGAATTCCAAACTAACAAAAGTCTCATGTTTGGGCCATTTGTTTAATTTGAATGTCTAAATGAAAGTCAAGCTGACCATCAGCATAAACAGAGTACAGCACTATTAGTAAAGCAACGAGAGAGAGGGACCTTTCAAGTGGGTCCATGCTGAATGGGGCAAACCTCTTCAAACCATTAGAGAAAAAAGACGGGACAGAAAAGTCAACTGCTTTTTAAATTGAAATGTATTTAGAAGGTGGGGTAAAAACCATGGGTAAAAAGCAAGAGAAAAACACAGACAAATGTAATCAGTCATGATTTTCGTCAGGAATCAGGACTCGTACTCACTTGGTCGAGTGTACCGCTTGGTCCGCTGATGCCCATGTCTGGTGGCCATGTCCCCTAGGAGTAGACCACCCACTCTTTGGGACCAGGTCCGGTGGCTCCGCCCATCCTTCACCCCACATCGGGGTTCTTCCATCTGTCGCAGGGTTGCACTGTCCAGCTGGCCTGTGATTGGCAGGTGAGATAGCCACTGGAACTCCCTGAGATTCAGAATGGCAATGCAGTTTATACGCCACTGGTTCAGTCCCAAACATCGTCGTTGTGTAAAACGCTTGAATTTTAATTAAGGCAATAACTGCTGTAACAGACGTTTTCCCTTTTCTACACATATACGCTGATGAACCGAAACAACATGACCACAAGTGAAGCAAATAACATGGACTATCTGGTTACAAGAGTGCATGTGAAGTTCTGAGATAAATTAGATGTTATGTTAATAATTGGTTCTCATAGCTGACATATCAGAATGCGTAAGAAAAGAACCAGGTGCAATGGTGTTCCCTGATGGCAGTGGCCTTTTTCTTGCTCTGACTGTTTCATTTCCTTGTTTTACATCTTCATAAGTCTAACTTTCAGTGTAAATAAACTGTGCAACAGTTTCTATTGCATATTGGTATGTATATATTTTTTCATATCAAGCAAAGCAAAAAAAAAATTTACAGAATCACTCAATGTTGAGGAAAACATTATGGAATCACCTTCAAATGAGCAGCTCTATTAAAAACACCAGCACAAATAATTACGCAAAACATCCATCCATCCATCCATTATCTTAACCGCTTATTCCTGGTGAGGGTCACGGAGAAGCCTGGAGCCCATCCCAGAG
>JABJVR010005602.1:0-13355 GCA_025773905.1 Chitala chitala | reverse complement strand
CCCCCCCCCCCCCCCCCCCCCCCCCCCCCCCCCCCCCCCCCCCCCCCCCCCCCCCCCCCCCCCCCCCCCCGGCCGCGCCCGCCAGGAAAAAAGTATGGGCAACGGCTCATAAACAAAGACATGGACTACCATGCAGGTGTGCCAGGATGAGAGTTTTGCAAAGTGCACGAGCGTCACCTGTGAAGGCATTCATGAAGGTGGACAGGGATCTGTTCAGCATTTTGAAGAAGGGGTCTCTGCAGGGATACTTCTGAGATCCACAGAGCACCGTGTGCTCCAGAATGTGGGGGACGCCTGTGTTGTCCATGGGGGTGGTCCGGAACTGGACACTACCAAAACGAACACCAACATTTTAACATGCACTATTTTGGGAAATAAAACACTGTCAGTCCAAAAGTTCATGATGGAAATTTTCTCTCATAACCCTACAGTAATGTCTTTTCTCAAGCTTCATCCTTATCGACAGCTTACAATTTTACTGGAGAAATCCAGATGAAAGTACCAGGATTCTAGTCTACACTGTCTTGACTGCATGCTCGGATTCTTGCCCAGTCTTCATTTGCTCAGTCTTGTGTTGTATATTTATGCATTTACACATGACGTTTTGGGTACCTGAAAAGATTGTTGGAGTCATCTCGGGCAACGTGCAAGTACTGAGAGCCAGTGTTGTCATGGGTCAACTTCACAGCAGTAATAAATAAATCTGGAACGGCTGTAACCTGTAATATCGAATGCCGAAACATGAGTCCTCCCGTTCGTCAAAACACAAAGGTGACAAGACCGCGAAGGCTGTATTTCAAGAGGAAAGCGCTCAACATACCAGTAATTTCCGTATGCTCACCTGTGTAACTCTAAATCCGTGGATTTTCTGCCCTGGTTCAAATTTCAGCGCCCTCTCACTGGCAGATGTGCTTCTGTACCTCCACGTTTGCTGCCGACTGCGTTTGAAATGTCAATACTCAAGATTTGCAATGTTATATTCATTTGAATTTTTTATTTTCTTGTCTTGTTTCCCGTCAAAGTCCACATTAAACAATTCCAAAATTTAAACAAAATGTCAAGATTTTACAATGACCCCAAGATAGTAAAAAGAAGACGCTACAAGCATAACATGCAGAATATATCAACACTTGCTAGCTCCTATGACATTCGGACAATTTTCAAACTTAGAATTTAATATTCACGACTTTAAAAAAGCGTACATTGTAGAAGTAAGAAGATAAACATCCACATTAACTTACCTTAAAAATTTAAGTCTGTTAATGACAATGCTAGTTGATCTAAACATAATTGTAGCAAAAACCTTTACACAAACTGCTATAAAGAAAACCTACAACAACCATACTTGAAATTACAACATTTTATTGTAACGGTTAAACCTTACTCAGTAAGATACACATCGATGCTGCCACATGACCGCTACACAGTGAGACAAAACCACACCCACCAATAAGCTCTTTGCCCATTGACCGAAAAATTGAAGAACATCGATGCCGATTGGAGGACAAAATTCTAGCGTTGGTTAGGCTGAAAAGATTTCTACGGCAGCGTATTACTGCCACCGTACAAAAAAACGAGAAACTGATCATATATATATATATATATATATATATATTTTTTTTTTTTTTTGGTATGGTGGCAGCAATACGCCGCCGTACGCCGCCGTAGATTTCAAATGTTATAAAACAGTGAATTCACTAAAACTCAAAGAAACTGTATTAGTTACACATCATTTTAAGTAAAAAAAAGAAATATAAGAACATTTAATAATTAATCTTGTTTGTTTACAAATTTGATATGTAATAAATTGTTAGTGAAGTTTTATCTGTTGTATCAAATAATGTATTTATGGTCTATGCCTTCATTAAACTATTAATAAATTTTTAAAACACATTAAAATAATCTAATAAATTTATATTGCTTCCAAAAGCAATATAAAACCAAACAAAAGTTTGGTTTTATATTGCTTTTGGAAAACTATTTTCTTTTCAACCAGCAGATGGCAGCACAGGAAAACTATACTAAATCTCACTTTCCATTATGAATGGAAGTAATTCAGGTGGTTCTGCAAAATTTACATATGTTTTAAATATTTGAAATTTGCATTTTATATACTACAATGTGAAGGTATCTTTGCTAATATATTGTTCATAATTGTTCATAAGTATATACTCAGATGTATACATGTACAAAATATCATAGAAATAATTGAGTTTCACAGGCTACAGGAAACTTTGGGACCAAGGAGGTCAAAATAATTACATTAAATAAAGCAGACATACGTATTTACATATAAAAAACTCACAAGTTAACATTAAATATTGTGGCTATTTTCACTTGTTTTATACGTGTACGTCCTTGAAATCGCAGACTATTATGTCGTCAAACCAGTGTTACATTTTGGGTTAATTGATTCACCGTATTGTATATGGTACTACACTGAATAAATTTCAATGTTTCGTTTAATTAAAAAACAGCATAATATCTCCAATAAATGGACCGTTATGCATGCGTATAATTCTGAACAAACAGAGTGCGTCCTCTGTGACAGTCATTAATTGTTACATTTCCGATTACAGTACTTGAATTGCAGCGAAACAGCAATAACTCAAAGTGCAGCCACGCGCAGGAGGTTTAGTCTATTGAGCAGCGCGCGTGCCGCCTCTTAACATCCTCGCGAGCATTATTTATTTCTACGTGTTCTACGCCAACGCATCATGTTTGCATAACAGAGAATATATAATTTCTGCATGAAATTGTCTCGGCATCGTAATGTATTAATTTAATGAGACGTTTAAATTAAAATTTTAAGTTGCTTGAAGTCCAAGACTTGCTCAAAATTGCAAAGAAAAGGCTACCTGGTTGGCTTGAGAAAGGTTCAGTTCAGCAGGTACCACAATGAGCACAATTGCTCAGTGAATCATTTATCTACGCTTCGAAACGGATAGGGAATTTTCAGTTTTGCTTTCATTAAAACTCTCCTGCCTACTTCCAAAACTGGTGTTTCCGTTGTAATCAAATTCAACCTCACTGATCATATTCATTTACGAGAGCTTTCGATGACAGGTGTCATTCTGACTGAAAATGCATTGTTGCCACTCCACCTGCACACATTTCGTTGCACACTTTTCAACCAAATTCATCGAGCGGTGGCCTGTATTATTGTGATTCCTCGTCACACTGTGTTCAAGATGTGACAGCACTGTGTAATGCAGTCCCTTCTGATGACATGCGAGTGCCATACCAGTAATTCCAGTCAATGTGCGATAAAAAAAAAAATTATGACGTCAATTTTTAAAAAACATAAAATGCATTTATTGTTATACCTATAACGAGCGAATTTCATATATATTCCACACAGTGTGATCAGTTCCAGGTGGTATTTTACAAGTCAAATCTACTAGATGGCCCCCATTATCCTCACCATCGTAACCCAAAACATTTTAGTAACAGGTTGAAAAAGAAATGCAAATAGTCTGATATGCGGTTTACAGTGCCCCTGGACTAGAAGATCTCCGCGTGACAACCAGCTAGTTTTGCGGTTGCCATGACTACCACTTGCCTCTTGTTTTTCATTAAGAGGGAGTTTAGAACAGAAGCATATTTTCATTTTATTGGTCCCTGGTGGCCCAAAGAAGGGCAGATGAGCAAATCCAATAATTTTAGTTGCGTTAAGGTTCCTGGACTCCAGGACAAGCCCGTGGGGTCATATTCACAGCAGATAATCAATAGCAATTACCATTTCATTTATTTCTCTTTTGGTTTTAAATTAAATACAAATTTGATGTAATTGGACTCATTCACGATTGCACTACCGTCGAGCTGTTCTATATATCGCGGTATATGTTTGCCTAATCCTAATTCGAAATTCATGTTGTACCTCATACAAATTTCTTGCTAAATTAACACCATGTACATTAATATGTATGTAGTACGTTTTGAAGCTTAAGGAACGGCAGGTAAACCGTAATATTCGCTTTTATCTTCTTGGTCTTATTTAAAATTCTGGAGTAACGAATGGAACAGAACCCCAAACGCTCTCTCTGATATAGGAATTCATTGATCAAAAGCAAGCCTAGGGTAAATTCATACTATAATGGGAGTACTAATAAATCTCTGCTTCAGAAGAAATGTAATTAAATCAATATTATTTTTTGGAGAGACATTGTCTATGACATGTGTAGTAAATGAATATTTATTAGGAAGTGCATTTGCACACAGAAGCAGAAAGGTTTCAAAAAGCTGCGTTCGCGATCTTTACTTAAATTAATGGGTAATAAAGTTGAAAGGCGTCTGAATAATGAGACGAACCGTCCAAGTGGACAGTTAAGCTAGTCCTATTTGATTTGAAATGAAAACGGCACGACGTTTCAGCTAAGTGGGCGGCGCACAGAGTCACGTAATGCATCTGTTCCGTCCTGCATCCACTTACTGATTATACATGGTCGTTTATAACACTGTGGAATAAAAAGTAAATGTTATCATTTTTCTTCTTTGGCAACATTTGGACGGAACGATTAATGATGCATGCGCCCAAGTATTTCTGAGGTCTGCGGAGGTGAATGTCGGGTGGGGTCACCAAGAACTAGGGCAGAGGGTTCCTTACTTTGGGCTCGGCGCTTGCCGTGATACGTGGGATTTAATCTCACCTTGAAGTTTATCAGGGCGGATCTTCCTCACTGAAAGCTACCTTACGATCCGAGGCCCACTTATGACGAAGGGCCGCTAAACGGAGATCAGGCTTTGAACTGCGCTGGTAATGGAACAGAGAGGACCCGAGCATTCGATACCGTGCCTAGTAATGCGAAACACGTGCATTCCTATCACCAATTAAGGAGCTTGATGTTTAGGAATAACATCTATAAAGATGATATTGCGTTTCAACACAGGTTCGTGTACCAGTTTTATGAAAATAGGCTACTCGAAGACCGTTTTCCCACACCATAAAATGGTTTAAACGAAACCATTCATTATTCAAAACAAGACGTTGTTGTCGTGGAAGCAATTTAAATCAGATTTAGGTACTGTCCTTAATCTTTACAGCCTTTAAAATCTATGGTACCCGACCTTGGCACACAGATAGGGCAATGAAATGAAAAATTGCAAGGCATCGTGGGGTCATTTGATCTCAAAGGCCGGAAATTAGCAACCCAAGACATTATTTGTTTGAACAGTTTTCACCAAGTAAAACAGCTTTAAGTGTTTTGTCAAGATAAGCTTGAAATCAAATAAATATACAATAGGACTTTTATGTACAGCTGAAGGGTAAGATCACAATGCAGCATTTGAAAGGGGACAGTAAAGGGGACTGGTAAAGAAATCAAAATACCTCTTTGCAGCAAATTCTAAAGCACACAGAGAAAAATTTAAAAACATGACCCCTGGTTTATATATGGTCAATGAGATCAATGTGTCTGAGGCCATTCACCTCATTAACCATTCTGACTGAATTCTCTTGAATTATTCATCCGAGCTTTAATACTTCAGCCTATCGAGCTTTTCTGCGAAAGCCTTCGAACAAATACCATTTTACTCACAAACCTGCCACCCGTTTTAATTCCATTTGCCCGGTGTGTGTTTTTGAACCTGGTTCCTTACATCACAGTTTCATCACAAACTCAAGGGAGTACGTGGCCGCAGTAACTAGCCTCCGTGTGCCAGAGCGGCACTCGATAAAGCCACATGCCTGTACCCGCCAGTTCTCTCCCTGTCACAGGGCACAGTGCGATCGAGCTGCTCGGTTCACGCCACGACCTAACGTACAAAAAGTAACGTTCTTCTCTGAGAGAAACAAATAATGGCAGACTGCCCCCTCATCTTGTCTGACTTGATAAGATACCCTAATTGGTCTGGAACAACAGCAATAAATGTGTGTGAGGGGAAGGTCACGTATAGAGGAAGTGTCACCAAGAGAGCAGTAAAAATGCTAGTTGGAACCCCCGATAATGTGCCCAAGAATATCAGAACTGTTCATTGTGCACATGTGACTCTGGAAGTGAAAGAGTGGGAATCAGTCCTATTTGAATCACAAATGGGGGGGGGGGATTAATTGGATCTGGGTCAAATGGTGGCCCATTATTCATCAATGTGGCGGAGGTGACAAGTCTCCACAGAGCAAGGTGTCACCAAGATTCCCAGACAGCATATCTGTAGTTTTACAACTCCTGCCCAGTTCAGTATGTGTCTTTCTTGTTTTTTCAGTGTGTAGGCATCAAGGTGGAGACCCAGCAGACTTTCCAGTAGTTGACCTGATTGTTCAAGAACACCTTCAGACAGAGAATTCACACCTGAGTGACAGGTGACAGGTGCTTTCAGGAACATTTTGATTCACACATCTCGAAGCTGCTGGACTACATGGAGCGGCTTCTTGAAATTCCACTCCACAAGTGATGCAGCAAGGAAATGAGAGGACAGTTCAGTAGTCAGCGTTTAAATTATATAGATTATTTACTGTTCAGATTTTAATGTTCAGATTTTAATGCTGTGACAGAAGAATTACAGTGTAGCTGCAGTAAACATTTTGCAGCTGCTGGAAATCAGAGAAATGTATTACAAATTTTATTAAAGTGCAGCTTCTTGTCTTGTAACTGTGTGAAGAAATGTGTACAGAACGCTGCTGCAGAGGTTGGAGCCCTTGTCATTAGGACAGAAATGAACATAAATCCACCTTAAGACAAAAGTTCAGGACACAGGTGGAAGTGTGAAAAATGAAGACCTGTGTAGAATCGTGGCAAGGAAAATTAAATTATTTCATTAACAATTTTAGTGGTGTTGTCGGAATCTCCTCGCTTGTGCTTCCATGGCAACAAAGTTGGTTCTAGAACTAAAATAGAGTGAGCAGTGGAAGGCATATTGGAAGGGGGAACAGAAAGAGAACTTTCTTTGTGTCTTGGAAAATGATCCTGATTTGCTTACCTGCCAGACAGAATATATCTAATACAGATTTTGTTCAGTCTCTCTTTTGCATACTCTACCTCATGTCCTTAACACTTAATATGAAAGTACTGAGCACATTATTTAATTTTCAAATCAAGACTGTCCTTTATAAACATGGTAAATATCAACAAATTTTTCAAGTCAAAACACATTTAAACAAAAAGGTTATACTGAAATATTTATACGGTTTATATACTGTACAGTTAAATTTTTATAATCACATCTAAAAGTTTTTCCAATCCAGTCTGTGAATTAAGCAAAGCAAATTTAGCAGTTCTGACAAGTGTGTGCGTGTGGTGTTTCATAATTTTAAGATAATTCTAACTCAAAATGTGTGGCTGTTTTATTTCATTTTGACTGGTATGTTAGTGCATAGCTATGTGGAAAAAAACACGCACCTAAGCCCTGTTTGCATGAAATTACCCAGAATGTCTGAATAAGCAGGAATGTTTGTGGTTATTGCAATTTTAATAAGTGTTTTGTTTATGGGCCCTAGTGCCAGAAACTGCACACACAAAGGGGTGGGGGGTATCACACGAGGTTCATTCTCACGTTGTCAAAATAATGTGTGTAACGAGTTATGGCAGTGTGCAGGACAGACAGCCATGACTGAGGAAACCTACCTGGTGACAGCTTCAGCGAAAAAGAGAGACATTATATGTTTCTGGATAAGTGAAGGTTACACGCTCTAGAAACGTCCATTGCACAGTTTTTAGCCCTCGGACTTACTGAAATGAAAATGGTATATTGTATTGTTACAGCAAAATTCTGAATGAATTCTGAAGTGTGTTGTGTTCATTATCTCCCTGCCAAGCCAAGGTTGTGCCACACACAAAGATCCACTCTTCTCCCCTGTGTGCCCAAGCACCCCCTCCATACAGACAGGAGCATAGTGGTGGCAGTTTCCCACCCACTAACTTTGCCAGAAAAAAAGTGTTTTCAGCTGGAGAACTGTTGTTGAAGGCATTCTAAAATGCAAACGTAAACAAACATCCACTCCTGTAATTACCCGTTTCATATGGACTGAATAAAATTTCTGTATAATAATGGCAGTTAAAAGTTTTGAAGGACTGGATGTGTTTATGTTTGTATGGACAATTTAAAGCAATAGTTTGGTATACAACTTTCCTTTTATTTCCATTCAGTTGTCACTGCACCCTTTCTCGCACAGTTGCAAAAGTCCCTGTTTCCATGGATACCATTTTAGTTCAAAAGTGTATACAGAGATGTCCTTGGCATGACTATAACACAGACTATAGTGATTTTGCCTACCAAGGAGACTCTGCTCAGATAACATTTGCATTATATAATTCAAAAAGAATTCTACTGCCTTTCAGTGACATATTATTTACTAGAGTGTCGTACAGAAGAGGGCCAATCATGAGGTGTTTTGGTTATTATAGACTTTATATTGTCCTGAATTAAATTGAAACCAAAGCCCAACACATTCATTAAATTAAGAACTGAGTCAATATATCAGTCCTGACTGGTACATGCTGACTGACAGCTCCCAAATCAAACTGGCAGTTTCTGAAATAAAAAAACATAAGGAAAATAACAAATGCGAAGTGACAGATTGCACAAAACGTACAGCAAAATTGTCTTCTGTTATTGTCGTATAAGTTGTTAGTGCAACAATGCCACGCAGCTGCACAAAGTATCACCGTGACGATATGCAAAGTACTGACATCAAAAGGCATCAAAGGCTTCTGAAATTACCCAGAAGGGAAGCAAAAATAACTCACTCCACAGAAAAATAGGTAACACAAAAAGAAAAAAGTAAAGGGGGTTGACAATGTCCCTTTCGGAAAGTTTACCCTGACATGCACACACACACACACACACACACACACACACATGTGCGAGCGATTGTGTGTATACTCTCCCACATCACACCTTGTTATGTCCACAAATACCTGCTTCGATGACAGCGTAAAAACCAGCGCACTGTTTCTGCCAGGAAAGCAGCCGCTATTCCCCTCAGTCACAGCCTAGGATGATGGTTTGGCTTCTCTGTTGCAAGTGTAGGTGGAAAAACATTGCGGCTGTGTGCATGTCCTGGAGTGTGAAAACCTTTTTGAAGGAGCTGCAGATCTGGGTGCAGGGTGAGCACAAGCAGGGTCACGGCACCGCAGAGGAGTGGAGCTGCTAATCAGAGAGCAACCAGCGGGAGATCCTCCCATAATGGCAGAAGCATTGAATGGCCTCAGAGCATCGATTCTGTACAGCACCCGACCTGCTCATTACCAACTTAAAGTCCTCACAAACATGCAAAGGCTCTTTCTCTTTAAATGCAAGTTGGCAAAGAGGCCTTCTGCAGGAAGGATGTGTGTGTGTGTGTGTGTGTGTGTGTGTGTGTGTGTGTGTGTGTGTGAAGTTTTAAAGATATGTGCCTGCAAAAGTGTGCACATAAGTGTGGGAACTATATATGTAACGATATATCTGTGTCTGTAAATGTCTGTTTGTTCTTGGAGTACAGAGACATAATATGTAAATGGCTTCTGTATCTTGGAGAAGTCATTCCAGTCCTATAACATCTGCAATTTTAATTTGTTGCAGATAATAAAAGACCAGTGTTCATTTTATACGATTATATAAGACTCAGAAGTGCTAGTGTGCATGGTATCAGGGCATATTTGCAGTCTTAAAATTGTTTTGATATATTACAGACCCATCCCTCAAGAGTGATTGGATCAGGGCTAATGAGGGGCATGTCAATTAACACATAAAGCACCTCCCTCCATAATTTGATTTGTGTTAGAGAGAAGAGAAGCCTTATTATTAAGAAATTACTCTTGATACAACATAAATTAAATGATACTGACTGTAAAGACAAACAAAAGGAAAAAAAAAAAACGTTTATTCATATTTGCGCTGACTAATGCAGGTTATCACCAGAGGCCAGCCTCGCTTTAGAAGATACCACTTCTGAAATAAAATAACTAAACGAAATAATTTTGTTGTACATCCCACTTCAACAGAGACCTCAGTAAAAATTAGTGACATCGGGTCTCATTCACTGAAACCTTCAGCTAAGCAACAGAATGAAGAAATGTAGAAAGGAAAACGTATTGGCAGCACAGGACGGGTGTAAATGACTCCTCGCTCATCATTGGCGATAAATACCTCGTTCGGTAATTAGTTAAACCTTTTGGAGGGCTGGAATATGGCTGGATCAAGGTCAAGTTCTGCTCTAACAGACATTTTTGTTTTCTTATTTTCTTAATCTACATTTAACACGTCTTAAAACACCTGGAAATAACAAGGCGAGGAAACCGAGTGGTGTGGAATGCAACGTTTTGATGCATTAGAGCTCTATGTCATGGTGAAACCCAAATTTCTTTGCATGTTCAGTGCTTGCATATGTTCATGCTAGATGGCTACAACATTAATAAGACAATAGAATTTGTAAAATATTTGCAATTAACTACGACACAGTAGGAAGTGAGCAAAGAATCGATGGTGATCAAAAAAGCATGTAAATGTTAGTTTAAGCAGGACAGGATTTAGGACGCACGTTGATTTTACGTTGAGCAAGAGCAACCCAGAAGTATTGTGAGGACGTGAGCGCGGAGCGGATACGCGCGCACAGAAAGCGCTTCAACTTGCAAACTTGTGCGCTGGTGTGGCGTGGAAAGCTCTCTGTCTGTAGATGTGACGTGAGCTACGACAAAAATCCACTGATGTAGCATTTTCAGGTTCTATTCGCTTGATTGTTTGCAGAAAATGACAAGAAGATGTAATGCAAAACGGAAAATAAAATTTGTTAAATACTTTAGCATATTTGTTAAACGTTTGTTACTGGTTGGTGGAAATACAAATACCTAAAATTATATTTGAATAGGCCAGGAAAATCAGTGGTTTGTCCAGAACTGTATGCAAAATTCCATTTAGATACGATGGCAGTGCAATTGCCATCGTATCTAAATGGAAGCACTTGGATATTTTTCAGATGCCACTCTTTACTTCTTTTTAGAACATGGGCAATAGGTAGAATGGCACTTAAAATGAAAGATCAGGATAACCCCTAAAAAAACATATACTGGTTAAAACTGTTTTGTAGTTTAGGACTTCATATTCTAGTACATCATGCAAAGGTCTGAAACACCTAAGTGTCTATGGGTGACAGGGTGCACAACAGCCAGGAGAAAATTGAACCGTAAACCTATGACAGAAACTAAAGGATCCCATACTGCTCTGGCTCCTGGAATAAAGATGTCATTTTCAACATCCTGGGAAGCAATACATATTTTCAGTAACAAAACAAGTATGTAAGCCTGCGAGAAAACACAGTTTCTGCACGTTCCTGCAGAATCACTTCCTTCAGAGTGTCACTTTGAACATTTCCCTTTGAGATATAGATAAAAGAGCATTGCATTTTTTAAATAGTACTTTATTAATCCCAGAGGGAAATTACTTTTCTGCATTTAACCCGTCCTCTGAGGAGAGCAGTAGGCAGCCAGCCACATGCATTACCCAGGGATTCAAACCAGGAGACATCAACATCTCAGCTTGAAGGTCTACCTATTGAGTCAGTAGCCAATAATAATTGGGGGGGGGGGGGGGGGTCATTCACATAACATAAATCTGAAAGAAGATTCCATAGATAATTATGGATACATAAATTTACGGCTACTGTCGTGTTATGTTTAAAATGTTTTTAAAGTTCTAGAAACAGCAAGAAATCCAAATATCTTTGAAGTGACAGCAGTAGTTTACCTTGTCGAGTAACAATGTGCGTAGCCTGTTATTTGTTAGAATATGTGGATCAATAACAAGTCCACAACGAGGCTGAATAGCCGCGCACCACGCACTTTCACAGAAAGTATTTGTTACAGTGCAAACATGCTACTTGTTAAAGAAGAAAACTGTATAAAGAAACATATTGTGAGAACAAGCCTTTCTCTAAAACCCAAAAAGCACATTTGGTTTACATGAAGAAATCCCCCTGACTCTGCGAGGAGGTAATATACAGTTAATAAATCAACTTAATGTAACTTTAGAAGAAAAATAATTTTTCGGGGTTTTCAGCTGATGATGCTGAAGTTATCTTTTCATTTCTGTGAATGTCAGCAGTCTTCCGAATCATGATAGATTTCCCACCACAGAGACGTATGCTTAATGACAGACTTATGGTGGCAAACTTATTTGGGCTGCCGATGTTCTGTGGGGTGACAGACACTGACAGCTCCCGTTGTGCCTTTTGTCTGTTGAAGCCTGCGCGCTTGGCAAAAGTGTTTAGCCCGTGACGAAAACAGAAAGGCACCGGGGGGAAAAAAGAACAACACAGGACATATGGTAACAAGGACAGGGACCTTTAGGAGATTGTGCCACCCAGAAATGTTGATAGCAGCCCCTTTGGCTGTTTTTCTGCGTCGCCTTAACGACGAGGTGTGTGTCTTGAGACTGTCTTATACAGATATGTCATAGATGGTGTTGTAAAGCATCCTCAAACCTTTCGTGAGCTCAGAACCTTCTGGAAATATTTAATAAAGTGACCCCCCACCCCTTAAATAAATTACTAAATAAATTATTAAATATGAAAAACAACAACAAACATTAGATCTTATTTTCTGTATAAAAAGCTTTCATGCTCATTAAAAGATGCCTACAGGCTTTAGAGTTAAGATGGGGATTTTATACTTATTTCAGTTTGTAATGAATATATTTAAATAATGTAAATAATCAAATATTTATTAGTTTTTTATGTCACAGGCATTATGTCCTTTTGAAACATTAAAAAACAAGAAATGAAATATGCCTTGCTATTAATTATAAATCAATCATCTGATTTATTACTTATAACTTGGAGTCTAAATGGTCTCATATGGAAAGAAAAGATAGACAGGTGGCCTTTGTTACATTAACCTGTGTGTGTGTGTGTGTGTGTGTGTCTGTCTGTTTGTGATTCTTTGTATTTTTTGCCCCATAACTATGAAGATCAGCAGACACAGGAACCATTAGAAATGTTCAGAGGTCATTACAAATGTAGTGACCTTCAGTTCAAACCAAATATTCCAAGGCTGCTTCACTCACGTAGCCCTCTAGTTACAGAGAGGGGGTTACTATGGAAACCGCTCACTTGCCCAAAGAACCACTGCTAGAAACTGGTTGTAGTTAGGTAATGTAACATTTCAGGAACAGAGAGTCTGGCCAAAGTTCACTGTAGAGCAAGCTGATAACTTGTTAATTGGCTCATTTATGCATGCATACCCCCATTTTTTTCCCCTGACTACTGTGTATTGCCAGCCTGTGTTTGCTCCCTCATGCAGCAAACAGAGCTAATGTCTCGGCTTTGGAGCAGATGACTGGCTTTATCTGTTCGCTGCTCCCATACAGGGGCCGGACAAAGGGTGGTTCTGAAGCACGCAGTGAGCTCATCGGTGAGGAATCCTTCCAAAGGTCATGACCCCTGCCGC